>CAUYON010022068.1:0-13067 GCA_963573935.1 Arctocebus calabarensis | reverse complement strand
TTCTTGCTATTTGGGAGAGCCCATTATTTCTAGACCCTCAATCTCTCAAGAGAAACATTGGAATCTCTTGGGTTTCTCTCTCTCTTTCTCTTCCCCGCCCCCTGTTTTGGTGATTTTGGAAAGGTGAATCCTCCAGCTTTGAAAATGTTGGCACCTAATTCAAGATTCTTTTTAAAGCATAGTCAGTGTAGGCATCACTAGTAGCTAGACAGTACATATCTAGGGGTTCACAGGCCCACAGACTTTCAGTTTGCGATCTCTGATCTGGAATCCTGAGAGGCAGAAAGTGGGGTAAGGATGAAGTCTCAGATCAAAGCCAGAGGAGCTCTTGGCATCAGGCCTATAACCTTTTCCTGGAATGCTTTGATTGTCTCAGCACCAGACAAGCTCTGACCTGGGAGTTAGCTCTTTAAAATTTACCCCCCCACATTATAGTGTATATCTTTGACCAGAATCTTACCAAAGACTTTTGCTTCTCAGTATGAACACACTGCTTTAATGATCACTATGTTTGCATTTGTAAAAGAAAATATGAATTCTCAACATATCCCCAAAGTTTGCAATATCTATGTCTCTAACTCTTTCTTATGAACTTTATAAATATTTTAAGAATTAAATATCAAAACAGAATACAAAATAGTTAGGGATACATTTTCTCATCTTGTCTTGACCTAGCTCAGGTTCTTCTTTCAAGCTTTTCATCAGATGATGCAAGCCTATTCTAGTGAAGCTTTGGGAAAGAATTGCAGCGGTCTCAGAGCATAGGTAAAGGATACAAAAGGCATCAGAAGGTTGGCCTTAAAATAATCCTCATGAAAAGTACACCATTTTCCTTCCCTGTTGCTTTAGTATTAAAAAAATACCTACCTGTCAAGCATTTTAAGCGTTTCTCCTTCACTGCTTCCCCTGAGGACTGTTGCTACATTTTATTATGTGAGGTGGGCCATGCTTTTACATATTATTTGTAAAATATGAATCTGTAAGCAGCCATTAATAATACCCTATTTTATTTTTAAAGCTATGTTTGAATGGATTATGTTTGTTCCACTAAGATTTTTTTTTTTTAATCTGAATAAGGTCAGTTTGACATAGCTTGTATTGTGTGTATGTGTTTTTTTCTTTTCTTCTAACATTTGGTTTAATCCTTTGACAAACCTTGCCCTCATTTGTGTTTGACCTTGGACCACCTGCCTTGGCTGGTGATGTAATTTGCAAATGAGGAAATGGCTGTTTCATTTTTCTTGTATTGAACTTCAGAGCTCACCTAGATTCTTCTTTTTCTTTGCCTTGGGTTTCCCCTCCATCTTCCTAATTTCTTGTGCACACGTTAATGAAATTGCTTGGGAGATAACAGTCTAGTCAAATGTATAGTCACCTGATTTATATATGGAAAAGGCAAAGTGGAGTTGGAAGGACATAGTACTAAATTGTAATTAAAATTTTTTTTTATCATTGAATGTCAGCTTCACTGTGCTCCTTCTCTGACTCAAAAAATATGCATTTTATTGAATATTAGAAGTGGAAGGCAGCTTGGAGGTCACTTGGACTATAACCATACCTTTACTAAAAAGGCAACTATGAACTTAGTAGATATGTCTTGGCCAAGATCATACATAAGCTGATGGCAAAATCAGGAGACAGTATCGTGTAGTGGTTAAGAGTTTAGGATCTGAAGTCAGACAAAATTGATTTTGTCTCCTGGATGGCTATATATCATGCATAATTATGTAGCTATGACTTCAGACAAGCCAAATAACTTTTTTGAGCCCTGTTTCAACAATTTTAAAATGGAGATTATAATACTGCTCAGTATTATTCGTGATGAGGAATAAATGATAGATTCCATATCAACTGCATGACACAGCGTCTCACACCTAGGAAGTTCTCAGTAAGTTGCTAATTATTACTGTGTCTAATTATTATCATGCAGCTCTAACAATGTTTCCAAACTGAAGGATACATTAAGATCTGTGATACTTCTGCAACAAGGGCTTGGTATCTGTTGTCAGTGGTTGATTTCTTGGGTGGTTCAGCAAAAGTATATGGGTATGTATTATTAGGTTTACAACTCCCCTTGATTTTCATTCTTCCCATTTGGTTCATAAATTCGGTCAATTTTTGAATATAATGACGAGTGTGGTTCATAAATTCACCCTCCTTCTGTGTTCAATAAGCTCTATGCTAGATCCCAAGGACATAGTGTAAGCAAGAAGAGATAATGTCCTGGGGTGGGAGAATAGAAGCTAAACAACTCCCCATACTTTTGTTTACTTTTGGTTGTGCTCAGTGATCAAAATGAGTCCCAAGGGCTATGAATGAGTAAAAGAGGGGGATCAGCCATGGAGGCCTGAAATGAATAGGTCTGATCTAGGCAGACAGGACAGCAAGCCTTTCATTTTGTGGGGACAGTTTCTGAAGAGGTGCAAGGAGGGAAAGCATGAAATTCTAGGAATGAATCAAAAGCCATTCTTGCCGATGGAAATGGATGCTGGAGGATGAGGATGGACTGGAAGAAAAGGCTAAATCAGGAATTTTTTAGGCCATGTTAAGTTTTCTGGGCTTTCTTAGGAGGTTATTGAAAGGTTATAAGCAGAAAAATGCCATAGCTAGGACTTTTGAAAAGTTATTTTAGTCCTTCATGAAGAATGGGTAGAGGAAAGAAGAACAGAGACAGAGAAACCTGGACTGTGGATTGTAACAGGGCAGAGACCGTGGAGGTGGAGAGAAATCTAAGCAATCTATCGCAGGCAGTGCATGAGTCTGGTGTGCGATGAGCGCGTCAAGAGAGGGGACCAGGGCAACTCACTTCTGACCTGAGCCGCAGATGTCTTGGCTGTTTAGAGGAAGATGGACCCATAATCAGAATTTTCTAGATGAAATCAAAGCCCAAAGGAGTTCCAAGTTCTGGAGAAAGACTAATTGAAATGAGAAAGTAAAGAGGACTCTAAGTCATGATTATGACAGAAGACATGCTTTAAACATGTTACGTAGTAAAACAGTCAACTCCCGAGTCAGTACGTTAAGGTATGATTGGTACAGTGTGTGAATGTTAATCAAAGTGGAAGAATTCCTGTTTCTTGCTGTTTGGATGAATGTGCATCAAATTTAACTGGATAAACTACTCAGTTCAACTGAATTTAATCACTTTGTAGTAGAAACTGGGACAATTTGTTTCAGTTTTTGGATGTAAATTTATTGATTAGAAGGCTTGCATCCTGAAATTAAGCTAAAACTGCTAACATTTGTATGCCAGGTACTAATTTTGCATCTTATAAAAATATATCAATTAAAAACATTTCTTTTTAGTTTTACTCTTCTTTAATGAGAACGTACGCTTCAGATTAAATATAGTGTGGGTGTGAATGAAGATAAACTAAAATACCAGATAATTTAGCATATGTAGTCTTTGTATATGCATTTCATTTATTTCATCACATTATGATTTCAGCTTGATTTGTGCTGGACTTACTCTTTGTTGTTTATCAACATGAAGTACCAATCTGATTAAGAGTTAAGTATTTCATGTTGAGATGTCTGCTTATTATACTGAAAAAATACTCCTTTTGAATGTTTGTGTATTGGACACAAGTGTACATGCTTGTATGTAACAAACATTCATGAAGCCTGTCAATGTAAAAATAAAAAAAAGGGGGGGGGTGGAGGTAAGAATTGAACAGGTTTTGTTTGTTTTAGTTTTGCTTTGAACCCTTATTTCTCTCACGAGAAAACTTCTAAACAAAGATCAAAAATGTTTTCACATAGTAAACGAGAAAATATCATGAACGGTATGTCAATCAGGTTGATAAAATATCTCAGATTGCATGTGAAGCCCCCGCACTGTACCCCATGGTTGAACTAATGTACACAGCTATGATTCAATAAAAAAAAAAGAGTCAACGGGAGCTGCTGACAAAGTGGGAGGCGAGGGGCGAGAAAGACGCGGAGGGGACTTCACAGCTCGCGTCTGGACTCTAGGACCGCTGCCTGGATGAAGGACGGGGGCGGCTCCCACCGCCCTGGCCGGCAGGTGCAGCCCCCGGGGCCGCGGGAACGCCCGGGACGCGCGCACGAGCTGGCGCCAGCTGCCCTCCGCAGCCGCCCCGCGCGTGGGCGGACACATGCGCCCCTCCCCCCGCGCGCCCCTCCCCCCGCGCGCGCCGCACGGGTGCAGCCCTGCCTGCCCCAGCGCCCCTGCCCTGTCCCTGGCGCATCCGGAGAAGGCGCTGAGCCTGCAGATGGGCAGACACGGTGCTGCCCTTGGGCTGTGTGACCCCCACCCTGACCCCCACCCAGCTTCCCTGACCCGCCCTTTCCCAGCTGTCGCGTAGGCTGCCTCGCTCCCCAGAAGAGCCTGTGCGGGCTTGTTGAGCTTTTTCTAGTCTAAGGCTGGAACAACAATGATAGTATAATAATAATAATGGCAGTCACTTAACTGAGCCCGCCGCTGTGTGCCAGGCCCTGTTATAAGAATGCTCTGCATATATTGACTCATTTAATCTTCCCAGCAACACCATGACGTCAGCCCTTTTATTGTCCTCATTTATCAGATGAGGAAATGAAGGCAGAAAGAGGTGGTACTATTACAGTTATTATTGCTGCTAATGATTGACAAACAACCGGCTGTTATCAAAACCAGGGATAATAACAGGGCTGTGGCTCACCAAGGCCTTGAATGTACAAGCAGCTGACACATGAGATCGCATTAAATCACTACATTTATGCCTTGGCCATTTGACAGGTGAAGACTCGGTCTCAGGGAGGCGAAGTCACGCGCCTGCAGTGATCCATTTGGTTAAGCGGCAGAACCAGGACCCCAACCCATGACTGTAGGAACAAACTCTTAGCCATGGTCAGTACTGGCCATTGTGAAGGAGTCTCTCACTTCTGATGTATGGTCTGTGACCACAGGGTGATAACTCATGTGGGGAGAGGCTGCTGGGCCGCAGGGCACTTGGCTGGTGAAAGCAGTCTCTGGCCCTGCCCACTCTCCACACTCTGGCCTGAGCCTGCTTCCTGCCTCAGGGTGCAGGTGGAGGGGCCCAGAAAAGCCACCTCTTGCAAACTTCCCTCCTGTTGTAGATTTCAGCCTTGCCAGCCTGCCCAGAAGACACCTGTCTTGCTTCTGCCAGATACCTGGTGGCCTTGCCTTGTGAGTTCCAGAGGCCTGGACTAAGAGGCTCCCAGGAAAACCTGGAGCATTTTTGAGGAGCAAGGACTTTGCCCACTAAGCCTCCCAGTCTCACCCTGGCCAGGTCACATCCCAGAAATACCCCTGCTTCACTTGCTTTGCCTCCAGGCGCTGCAGAAAGGTCTTGGAGCGTTTCAGAAACTTGAATCATCAGAACCTGATGGGCCAGGGAGGGTGGGAGTCATGCACGGTCACACAACAAGCCAGAGGCAGAGACTGCTGTCTGCCACCTGAGGAGGAAGATGGGTGTCAGCCCCTGCCCTCCACACCCAGATGTTGGCTCTGAGGCTTTGGAGAGTCACCCAGTCTGTGTACCTAATGTCCACTGTGGACTGGTCCTCTCTGACCTGCCATGCTGGGCTTCTAGGACACAATTGAAGGTCCGCTGTGGCCCAGGAACTAGCTGAGGGTGGGGTTAGGTCCTCTGCAGGTGTTATCTCTTTCTCCCCTCCCCGTGGCTCTGTCCTTTCTCTCTGCCAGGGTGTAAGGGGATGGCATCTTCACACATACCCTGATTGTGGAAGAGGCCTGACAAGAAAGGCCCCTGAGTGTCTATGAGTGCTGGCTGTGTGCGGGTCCCCCAAAGGGCCAGAGGCAGAAACATCTGGAACTCAAAAGGAGGCCTCTGCCTCCTACAACAGTGCTCCCCTGCCCTGTCCATCCCACACAATGAGAGCATCTCGGAGGCTCCCTCTAAAATGGACGCATGTACCCTTTGCAGGCTTCAACTGTTGTCTCTTTTTCTCGTGTTTTCTAATAGATTTTATATTTTTAGAGCAGTTTTAGGGGTAGAGCAAAATTGAGCATATGGAGAGTTCCTATAGACCCCCTACCCTTCACACACGGTGCCCTCCCATCGACACCCTGCAGTGGCCTGGCACATTTGTTAAAATCAGTGAGACACAGTGACACGTCATAGTTTACATGAGGGTTCACTGTCGTTGTTGCACATTCTGTAGAGTGAACAAATGCATAATCCACATGTCTACCCTTATAATACGTGGGTCATTATACGCAAAAATCAAGAAACAACAAATCCATGCAGATAGAAACAAATGAAGCCCTCCCAGCAAAACTGATAAGCAGAGCAAGTGAAAACTTGCAGGGAAAGGATGTTGTCAACTGCATTTCTTGGAAGCGAAATAATGAACCATAACTTGGTCTGTCTCAAAACTTTCATACTCGCTCTTGCTCAGGCTGGTCCTGATCTTCTCAGCTCAAAGCAGTCTCAGAATAAATAAAGAAATAAATAAAACCTTTTGCAGTGACCCACATATCATACATAGTACTTCACTATCCTAAAAATCCTCTGTGTTCTGCCTATTTTGTCTTATATATATATGTATTTTTTTTTTATTTCTCCATTTGTAGAATGCAAATGTCCTTACCAAGGATTTTGCTGATTTTAAAACTATGCATAGAAGTCCTTCTTAACAGCACCTGTTGCTAAGACAACCATTGCTGACAAGTGGGGTATGCTTCCTTCTGGGTGTTTTTATGTCTGCAGAAACATTCCCCACCACAAGTTTATAGATCCCCTGAGAGGCCGGGAACTGACACTGCCTGCGTGCCTACTGTGTCCTTGACCTCACCGGACACTGATCCTCACAGCAACCCTCTGAGGAACTCACAGTTTCTTTTTTTTTTGAGACAGAGCCTCAAGCTGTCACCCTGGATAGAGTGCTGTGGCATCACAGCTCACAGCAACCTCCAATTCCTGGGCTCAAGCGAGTCTCCTGCCTCCACCTCCCAAGTAGCTGGGACCACAGGCGCCCGCCGCAACGCCCGGCCATTTTTTTTTTTTTTGGTTGCAGCCGTCATTGTTGTTCGGCAGGCCCAGGCTGGATTTGAATCCACCAGCTCAGGTGTGTGTGGCTGGCGCCCCAGCCTGCCTGAGCCACAGGCGCCGAGCCCAGAAATAATGTTTTTAACCTTTTGGTGAAAGGATCATTATTTTAAATCACAGAAAAATATGTAAAAACATAGCACTTCGACTTTTTAAAACATTGTAGAGAACTCTCATGTGCCAGTGATAAGGGGCTCATCAGAGGGATTAGATGGAACACAGTTGTAGAAGGAGGGGAGAGGTGATGGTGTCTGAAAGGGAGACCTAGAGGATCAGAGGAGACGCCAAGCAGTCATAGAAGCCAGAGTAGAGCCTGGGGCCCTGAAGGGAGGCTGGTGGTAAGCCTAGGAGGGGGCGCTATTGCTTGGTAAGAATTGCAGTTAGGAAGAAGAGCTGGACACGGAGTGGAGGAGAATGAGAATAGTTGGAACCCGCAGGCAACTCTGCATCTGTCTTCCACTGCCTTTAACCATGACTACCTTCTGAGAGTGATGTCCAAATCACTCATAGGTACAAGTGCTTCCAAATCTTTCATAGGTATCTCTGAGCCAGCTCTCCCTTGCAACCATACGGGGAAGAGGATTCAGGGAAACAGTTCCAGCTTCACCAGCCCACACAGCACAGACCATTACAACCAATTTTAAACTTTGCCACATTTGTTTTATCATCCTCTTTATTGACGTGCGTGCATGTATATTCAAACACGCATTGCTTTTTATTTTATTGGAACCATTTGAGAATAGGTTGCAGACATCTTTCTGCTTTAATCCTTAATATTTCAGTGTATATTTCCTGTGAGCAAAGATACCCTCTGATGTAACCATAGTAATCAGGAAATATAATGTTGAAATAATACTTGATAGTCTGTATTGCAATTTTGTCCGTTGTCCCAATAATGTCTGTGGAGCCCTTTTTTTCCCCTTCAGTACAGGATCCAATCCAGTATCACGCAGGAAATTTAGTAGTCTCCTTTAACATGGAACAGTTCCTCAGCCTTTGTTGTTTGTGACATCGACATGTTGGAAGAGTACAGACCAGTTAATTTATAGAATCTTCTTCAGTTGGAGTTTGCCTGATGTTTGCTCACAATTAGATTCAGGTTATACAGTCTCAGGCAAATAATAAAAGTGATCTGTGTCCTTCTCAGCGGATCATATGCAGAAGCACACATCTATCTGCCCCTCCCACCCCCCCACTCCCTGCAAACCCCCCCCCCCCCCCGTCACAATGAACATTCTTATCATTCAATCAAGGCATTGTCCGGTTTCTTCACTGTATAGATATAACTTAACCCTTTGCAGCCAGTAAACAATCACTAGGTAGGTAATTTAAGACTCCATAAATAGCCTGCTCTTTATTAGACTTTCTTTTCCCCTTAGACTTAGCATTAATCATGATTCATGTCCAAATCAATATTACTGTGATAGATTTAAAGCGACGGTTTTCCACCTGCACTGATTCTTCCATACATACAGTATATATCAGTTAGTGTTCTACTGTGAGGAAGACCTTCCCTTCTCTGCCCAATTAGTTATCTTTTATTATCAAGATGGTCTCAGGAATGCCTATTTTACTTAGTGGGCTACAATCTTTTACTGTCTTCTTAATGTTGATGCTGAAAGTAGCCCAACTTTGGACACTGAGAGCCCCTTGAAGCTGCCTCCTGACTTTCCAGAATAAATATTATACAAAAAGGGCTACTCTGAAAGTGCCGTTTCCTCCCTTATTTGTTCCATTATATCTACCTCCCTTATCTTGTAGCTAACTAACCTCATCTTTTTTTAGTCTACACTTCTTATATTTCTTTTTTTTTTGAGACAGAGCCTCTACCATGGGTAGAGTGCCGTGGCATCACAGTTCACAGTAACCTCCAACTCCTGGGCTCAAGTGATTCTCCTGCCTCCACCTCCCAAGTAGCTGGGATTACAAGTGCCCACCACAACGCTCGGCTATTTTTTTTTTTGGTTGCAGCTGTCATTGTTGTTTGGCTACCCAGGCTGGATTTGAACCCGCCAGCTCAGGTGTATGTGGCTGGCACCTTAGCCGCTTGAGCCACAGCTGCCGAGCCCTCTTATATTTCTTCTTCTTCTTTTTTTTTTGCCTCTTATATTTCTTTTTACAAAAATATGGAGATAAAGGTTGAGGATCCAACATCCAAACTCTGAAAATCTACGAAACCTGAAATTTTTTGAGTGCTGATGTACCTTAATACTCATAGAGAATACTCATTGGAGCATTTTGGATTTTCAGATTTGAGATGCTCAACCTGTATAAATGCAAATATTCCAAAATCTGAAAAAGTCCAAAATCCAAAATACTTTTGATCCCAAGTATCTTGCATAAGGAATACTGCTTACCCTATGTGTGTGTGCACATATATATATATATTTATTTATAATGTATATATGGTTCCTTAGTTCCTTTTTTTTGAGACAGAGTCTCACTATGTTGCCCTGGGTAGAGTGCCGTGGCATCATGGGTCACGGCCACCTCCAACTCTTGGGCTCAAGTGATTCTCTTGCCTTAGCCTCCCAAGTAGCTGGGACTACAGGTGCCCACCACAATGCCCGGCTATTTTATTTGTATGTGTGTGGTTGTCATTGTTGTTTAGCAGGCCAGGCTGTCTCTAACCAGCCACCTTCGGTGTATGTGGCTGGTGCCCTACTCACTGAGCTATGGGCACCAAGCCTATTTCCTCTTTTTTTTTAAATTTTTATTTTTTTAGACAGAGTCTCATTCAGTTGCCCCGGGGTAGAGTGCTGTGGTGTCATCGCTTCCAGCAACCTCAAACTCTTGGACTCAGGTGATCTTCTTATCTCAGCCTCCCAAATAGCTGGGTCTAAAGGCACCTGCCATAATGCCTGGCTATTTTTAGAGATGGGTCTCGCTCTGGCTAAGGCTGGTCTCCAGCTCCTGAGCTCAGACAATCCACCCACCTTAGCCTCAGAGTGCTAGGTTTACCGATGTGAGCTACCACTCCTAACCCTTATTTCCTTTTTCTTATGCAAAAGGTCACAACAGAATATTCAGTACTCTTTTTCACTTAACAATACATCCTGGAAACCACCCCATATCACCTTATAGATATTCTTTTTTTTTCTATACAACCACATAGTACTCCATCAAGTGAAGATATCATAGTTTATTTAACCCATATGTTTTATTCGGATCCTTAGGTAGTTTCTATTTTGCAAGAATAAATATTTCTGAATATCCTTGTTGTTACAGATGTATCTTAAGGGTAAAGGCCTAAAAGTGGTATTGCTGGGTGAGAGGGTAAATATGTGCATATTTAGTTTTGTTAGATATTGCCAAACTTGCCCTCCATTTTGCATTCCCACACTATACAAAAGCATTACCCCACAACCTTTTCAACAGAGTACATTGTCAAGCTAGAACATGTGTGCTACTCTGATAGGTGATATCTCACTGTAGTTTTTTTTTTTAAATAACAGATGCATTGAGGTATAGTTCACATACTGTACAATTCACCCATTTAAAGTGTACAAGTTAGTGGCTTTTAGTATATTCACAGAGTTGTGCAACCATTACTACACTCAATTTTAGAACATTTTCATCTCCCCCAAAAGAAACGCCTTACTCATTAGCCACTTCCTCTTCCTTGCTCTCTGTAGCCCCTGGGAATCGCTATTTTTTGCGTCAATAGAGTTGCCTATTCTGGATATTTCATACAAATGGAATCATGCAATGTGACCTTTTGTGTCTGGCTTCTTTCAGCATTATGTTTTGAAGGTTCATCTCTAAGAGTTCCAAACTTCATTCCTATTGTGGCTAACCAATATTCCACTGTGTGGATGTATTAATGCTACATTTTGTTTATTCATTCATCAGTTGATGAACAATTGAGCTGTTTCCATTTTTTGGCTATTATGAATAATGCTGCTATGAACATTTGTGTACAAATTTTTGTGTGGACATATGTTCTTTTCTCTTGGGTATATATATCTTAGAAAGGAATTTCATATTGCAACTCTGTGTTTAATCTTTGAGGAATTGCCAAACTGCTTCCCAAAGTGGGTGTAGCATTTTACATTCCCACCAAAAATGTGTGAGCGTTCCAATTTTCCCACATCCTCACCAACACTTATTCTTTGTTGTTTTAATGATAACCATCCTAGCAGGTGTTCCCAGTACAGTTTTATTTGTTTGTTTGTTTGGAGTTTCTGGCTGGGGCTGGGTTTGAACCTGCCACCTCTGGCATATGGGGCTGGTGCCCTACTCCTTTGAGCCACAGGTGCCGCCCCTCAGTATAGTTTTAATTTGCACTCTTGCTACAAGTGAATTTGAATATCTTTTCACATGTTTAAGGGTCATGATAGTATCTTTTTAGGTGAATTGTCTGTTCATATCTCTGGCTGATTTTAAACTTTTGAACTTTTTCCCCTCAAATTTTGAGTTCTATGTCGGGACGTTAGTACTTTATCTGTGATGTATGCTGCAAATATTTCCTCCCAGTTTGTCATTAGTCTTTTGACTTTTTAATGGTGTTTTTTAGCAGCATTGAATAAGGGTATGAGTGTAAGAGCCCAGAGTTGTGAGTGGATAGACAGAATCTGGTATATCCACATGAAAAATGCTGTTCAGCAATAAGGGGCACGTATGGTAGTTCACGCCTGTGATTCTAGCACTTTGGGAGGCCGAGGTGGGAAGACAGTGTGACACCAGGAGTTCGAGACCAACCTGAGCAACATAGCAAGACTTCATCTCTGAAAAATATTTAAAAAATTAGCTATGCATGCGGGCTCAAGGCTATAGTCCCAGCTACTGGAAGCTGAGGCAGAAGGATCACTTGAGCTCAGGAGTTTAAGGTTGCAGTGAGCAATGATCATGCCACTGTACACTAGCTTGGGCAACAGAGTGGGACCCTGTCTCGAAAATAAATAAACAGACTAAAAAATAAAAGGGAACAAGCTACGGACAAAGGAATGACATAAATGTACCTCAAAAATATTATGCTCGTTGAAAGAAGGTAGATATAAGAAACCACATGTTATATGGTTTCATTTATATTAAATGTCCAGAGAAGTTAAATACACAAGGAAAGAGAGGTTGCCTGGGAAAGGGGGGGGTCAGTGTGAGAAATGGGATTCTTTACAGTAAATGTGCACATGGGGTGATCAAATGTTCTGAACTATGATAGTGATGTACAACTTGGTAAATCTACTAAAAAATCGACTTCTACCCTTGTAATAAGTCGTGTGATATGTAAAATATGCCAGTTATAATTTTTTTTTTTGGTTTGAACCCCCCACCTCCGGTATATGGGGTCAGCGCCCTACTCCTTTGAGCCACAGGCTCCACCCTATAATTTTTTTTAGGTAGTCAAATTTATCAAGATTTTCTCTTACTACATTTGGATTTTGAGTTAAGTTAGTAAAGCTGTTCTTACATTCAAAGACTATAAAACAATTCACTGTTTTCTTCTGGTACTTGTATGGTTTTTTAAAAAAATAATTTAGATCTCTGATTCATTTATTCTTTTGTATGTTGGGAGGTATGGATCTAGTTTTATGTTTTTCCAAGTGGGTAGGAGGCCGAGGCGGGTGGATTGCTCAAGCTCAGGAGTTCCAGACCCTGTCCCCACTAAAAATAAAATCACTAGCCAGGCATTGTGGTGCCTGGGAGGCTCAGCTCCTCGGGAGGCTGAGGCAAGAGGCTCTTGCTCGAGCCCAGGAGCTATGATGCCATGGCACTGCCTAGGGCAACAGAGTGAGACTCTTTCTCAAAAAAAAAAAAAGTCCACTTTTGCACAGTGATTTGAGGTGTCACATTTATTATATACTAAATTCTGTGTGTACTTCAGTCTATTTCTGGATTTTCTATTATAACTAATTGGTTTGCCTATTTTTATTTATTTATTTATTTATTTAATTTTTGTAGAGACAGAGTCTCACTTTATCGCCCTGGGTAGAGTGCCGTGGCGTCACACTGCTCACAGCAACCTCCAGCTCTTGGGCTTAAGCGATTCTCTTGCCTCAGCCTCCCTAGTACAGGCGCCCGCCACAGCGCCCG
>CAUYON010022062.1:0-16490 GCA_963573935.1 Arctocebus calabarensis | reverse complement strand
CACATCATAATAAAGATATTTGTACCAGAATGTTTAATGCAGCCCAATTCATAATTGCTAAGTCGTGGAAGAAGCCCAAATGCCCATCGACCCACGAATGGATTAATAAATTGTGGTACATGTATACCATGGAATACTATGCAGCCTTAAAGAAAGATGGAGACTTTACCTCTTTTGTATTTACATGGATGGAACGTATTCTTCTTAGCAAAGTATCTCAAGAATGGAAGAAAAAGTATCCAATGTACTCAGCCCTACTATGAAGCTAATTTCTAGCTGTCGTATGAATGGTCTAACCCAACTATAACACAAGCATCTGGGGAGAGGGGTACGGGGCCCGGGGGGGGGGGGGGGGTAGGAGGACGTTGGGGTAGAGGGAGGGTAATTGGTGGGGCCACACCTATGGTGCATCTTAGAAGGATACAGGTGAAACTTACTAAATGCAGAATAGAAATGTCTTCATACAATAACTAAGAAAATGCCATGAAGGCTATGTTAAACAGTTTGATGAAAACATTTCAGATTGTATATAAAACCAGCACATTGTACCCCTTGATTGCACTAATGTATGCAGCTATGATTTAATAAAAAAAAAAAAAACCAAAAACTGACTAATGAAAAATCATACCCATCTGTAAGATATGCTTCTGACTGTACCTCGATATCATAGTTTCAAGGTTCCAGTGATTTGAAATCTTAAAGGAAATTTAGCAGTGGGTAATTATAAAATGTCCGAGTTATTTCTGGAAACATAAGTTTAATTCAACAGTTTATAATCAGTGATGGTCCAAGATTTTGATTCTTTAAAGAAAAGTCATAGAAAGAAGTGAATTTTGAAGTGACTTTTAATTTAAAATATTACTGATTCTTTTTGCTTTATTTTCCAATTAAGGCAAATATTAAGGACATAATAAAATTTACCTGATATCTCCAGAATTTAAAAACTATTCTACTGCCAATGCCCTATTGCACAACATCTTCTCTCTAGGCTCAGGGACTATCACAGAAGAGGAGATAAATGTAAGATTGTAAGGGCCAATTTGGAGGGATGAAATTAGTTCAGACCCTGGGTGTGGACATTTAGATGTCTGAATAGCTGGAAAAATGAGGAATTTTGCCTTTTTGGGCCTGTAGTATAGGCATCACTTCCAACCATAAAGACTTTCTTGCTTAGATTTAAAAGAAAATTACAGAGAGAATATCAAGACACCTAGTGACAGAGCTTCCTGGGTATAGTTGTTCCCAGTTCTGAAATTTATGTAAATATATATAACAAGAAATTGATCAGGCATCTTTGGCACCAGCATCAGGTACTTTTGGTGCACTCTCTGAACATATTGTTGTATGTGGAGTCAATGGGAAAAAATCCCTGTGATTATATAAACAGGGGGACAATGAGGAACGCTTGTTGGAAGTTTTTACCATTTACTTTTCAGTACGTAATGGATCAAAATTTGTTCATTAAACTAGCTTCCAAAAACTATTTCCATGAATGACTAGGGGAATTATGGATGGAAATATTTCCTGGGAGGAACATGAGGGGGATGAGTATTTCTTTTGATATACTTTGCTCCCTTGGTGGGGAAAGAGTAGCAACTCAACAATATGTACTAAAATGTTTTGGTTACAGGCCCAACATTTTTGCTTTTCTTTATATCCCAACTACAACTACATCCCATTTAGCAGGAAGCAGCCAGGTAAATCAACATCCTGATTTCCCAAGGTTAAGAAATGAACTAAAAAGAAAGGGGAGCTGTAATCAGCACCACAAACAAATTTCAAAGACCTCTTGTATGTTTTTTAAAATCTTCTTCCCTCACTAACTACTTGGCCTTTAGAGTTGTTTCTTAGAAATGATGGATTTTCTGAAAGACAAAGGAGTTGAAATTCTGAAGGCCCCCGGGGTCTACTTCCTAATGCCAAGATTCACCATCCCTGTTGGCCTTTCCCAAGCCATGAAGCACTTCCTTAAAAAGTCCATGACCTCTGTTAGGTGGAGAAGCATATTTGAAGCAGCTTCTCCTGTTTTCCTGATGTCTGTTATATTAAAAAAAAAAAGTTCATTTCTTCTGTGGCAATCCTTGTTGTCTCCATAATTGAATCTTTGTGGAATGAATAACTACACTGAGACTGAAGTTTCAACAACATTGATAGAGTGGATGCTGTTGGTACCCTCTCCACATGCACCCAGAGGGTCTATGGATACTCCTACCTAGCTATTGTGAATAGTGGCTGCAAAAGACTCACAGTGGTTCCCTTCTGAGAGAATGACCATTAGATAAACATGGAACTTCTTTGCCCTGGGAGGTAATGCAATGCACCCCTGCCTCCCCATTCAGAGGACAATGACTGACATGGGGTACAAAAGCCTGGCTTCTTGCCTCAAGGAGGGATCCATCTGTGCTCCAGAGCTTCAGGTGGAACTAGGCTGGACCAATACCATCACCTGTTGAACTTTTCCCCCTGCCCTATCTTGCTTGCTTCTTTTGACTTTTCCTGTAAGTACTTTCTCAATAAGTGATTTTTCACAAGAATCCATGTCTCAGACTGTTCTTTTCAGGAACTTGACTTAAGGTAATCATTTAAAACTAAGTGAGGAACAGAAGGATTTGTAAAGATACTTAAGTGTTCCATATGGGTACCTGAAAATATCTAGATAATTATGTAGGATGTGATTTTTAGTAGCTTTTGTTTATAGCCATAGTCTGGGAGATGCATCACCACATGCACAAGGAGGAATATGAGAAACAGAGTGGTGACATTGAATTTCTGTAGCCCACTGAGTCCTTAGCATTCCAGAGGCATTTAAGCATCTTCATTAGCTCATTCTCAGACCTCCAGTGAGGGTTGTGATTAAGGGCTTTTGGCTGATAAGCAGAATGAATCACAACGAGGTTAAGTGATGGCTGGGAGTCAGTTGCTGAATAAAAATGAGATTCCTCCCACACCACCCCCAGTAGCCCAGCACTTCCTCATCTACTGACATTCATTAGAAGCCAATCCTCACCTAATTCCAGCTACTTTCCTAGAATTGATAGGGAGAAAATTTGGCAAAATGAAATAAGAGATTACTACAAAATATGTAGCCTGGGAATTAATTTGATATTTTCATTAACTTTGCTATGTTTTCTTAGGATAAAGTGGAGATTTAACAATTTTCTGGATTATTTGGACCATGTGGATTTAGTTACCAAAATGGACCAGATCACATTAAATGTATAGATAAACTCAAACTTCTGGAACTGTCTTGAGTTGGGTCTGAAGAGATGCTGCTGTATGAAGACTAGAAGGGGAGAAGGGTGTGACTTCCAGTGGCAAGAGGTGATGCCCACTTGTCTGGAATTGATGCTATTTCTGCATCCTCTCAGCACTCCACAGTCCCTGGGTGGATGAGATGTGGAATGTATTGGTTGTGTCTGGTTCAGCATATTTAGCACAGATCCCCTGTGAAGAGATTCCATGACTAGCATGACTGGTGCATACAGAGGGCCTTGGCTATGGTATGTGACCATGACCTCTTATGCTTAGCTTGGTGAATCACATGATTCAGCAAGCCCTTTTTATTGAATCCCTATTGTGCACCAGCCAGTGTACCTGGTGCTGGAGTTATACAAATGAAAGACACAGACGGTCCTTCACTTCATGGTGCAGTAGAAGAGTTAGATGAGAGAAGCCACAGTTGTCCTCAGGTTGGTCAGTGCTGGCTGGAGACTGGGAGGGGTTTGGGAAAAGATGTGCAGAAGCCTTCATTAGAGAAGTGTTTCTTGAATAGTTTTGAAGGATAAGAAGAAAGGGCCAGAGAAGACAAACTGTGGATGGGGTGACAGGGAGAGGAAACAGAATTTCACTCCAGGCAAAAGGATCGGGATGGAGAGGTGCATCATGAATAGATCCTTCTGGCTGAAGTGTCAGGTATGTATGGGGTGAGGGAGGGAAGGCAGTAGCAGGACTGGGGCTGGAGAGGAAGTCAGGGGCAGAGCACAAAAAGGTCTGGGCTGCTGTGGGTAGCATTTTGGACTTTATCCTAAAGGCTATGTAAATTCATGAGGGTATTGACTAGAAGAGTGGCAAGATGAGACATTTCAAAAAAGATCTTTATGGCAGCAGCATGGAGGATGGACAGGAGAGAAACAGGTAGTGAACACATAGAGAACTGGTGGTAGGTGATTTGTGCTGGAACTCATGAGAGGAGCAGTGAGTCTTTGAATAAGGTGGTGTGCAATAGTCTTGATCAGAGAGATCTTGGTTTTAATCTCAGATCCTTCTAATATTAGCTGTATGACCTATGGCAAGTTACCTTACCTCTCAAGCCTTGCTTTTCCCATATGTAAGATGGTTTAATGTAAAATTGTGGGGATTAAATGAGCTAATTCCCATAAGTGCTTATATATTATTATGCAGCCATATTAGTTTGAACTGTCTTCCAAAATGCAGACACTGAAGCAAGGACTTGGATGCAGGAAATTCATTACTGAAGTGATCCCAGGAAGCCAGAGTGAGGGAGGGGGAGAGTGAATAGGGGAGGGCAAGAAAGATAATGACGTGTGTGTTACTGGTGGGCTGCTGCTGTGAGCTCCCCCAGGGACCTTCAGGGGAGCTGTGTAAAACCCAGCTCAAAATGGTTCCTCCAAGAGATGGTAAAGTTGGGGTATTTATCCACCAAGCCCTGTCCCTCATTGGTTGAGGGTTGTCCCTGCAGGCCTTAAATACCCAGTGCTTCTAGGGCTGTTCTGTGCCCGGGCCGGACAAACTTCAGTTAGGGCCCTATGCCCCCAGCAGTCTCAAGCAGCAGAGACAGCTGTTTGAGGTGGACACTCTATGCTATCACAAGTGTCCACTAAAGCTGAGATGGACCCGGGAGAGAAGGGGGACATTGGCAGAGCATCACGTCTGCTACAATGGAGCAAAGGGACAATCAAATAATATTTAGAAGGTAGAAATAGTAGATTTTGATGAGCAATTGGATATAGAGAGCACAAAATAAGGCAGCATCTTAAAATGCTTTTTGTATTTTGCATCTGGTCTAAAATTTTCAATGCCATTTATTGAATCTAAAAAAAATTGCCAGAGGGATAATTTTGGGTGTAATGGTGGCAGGGACGAGGTGATGATTTTCATTTGGGCATACTGTGTTGGAGGTGTCTGTGATATAGCCAAGTGTCACACTGGGTTGGCAAATGGAATTTCTCTAATTTCACACTAGACTATGCAGGCTTCAGTTTGACATGTTTGAAATTCCTTAAACAGGTTTTGTGGGAACAAATTCCGACTCTGATAGTGAATGACGAGCCCTGCCCCTCACCTTGCTAATAGAGCACATTTAATCTGGTGGTTTAAGGAATGGCTTTTCAAAATAGCCTTGTATCTCTACTTACCAACTGTTCACTTATTAGTTGATTTTGAACCTGTTGGTGAATTCTATTGCAAATTGTCTGTCTGTGATGGAAGGGAATAATAAACACTCTTTTGAGCTATTGCACAGCTCTTGAAAACCAAGATAGCATTTTTCAAAGCTCTTCTGAGTAGTTGCAGAGCACAGTGCTCCATCACGTATTGTATTATTTTGCTTCAGTTTGCTTTCAAAACTTACAGCATTCCAATTATCCTGTTACCGGATATTCGATACTAAAGTGAATATGCTCGTTTTCTATAATGGAATTTTTAGATGATAGACACTTATATGCCAAGCGGAATAAGGCAGATACTTAGCTAATTATGGTGCAGAACGCACCCTGATCATATATATGTCTATATATGTCTCTCTATATATTTGTATTTGCTTATATATATTTGTATTTGGAGACATGCATCCTGTTTTTATTCTATTTCAGAATGCATTTTTTAATAGATGTTAAACCACTTACATTTTAACTTTCTGAGGTGGTTTTCTTGATAGATATTTTATTATAGGAAGAAACATCAGACATCCAAGTCAATGGGGCCAGAGACAAAAATGTGAAATAGGTAAAGTCTAGCTTTCTCTCTCAAGGTGACTTCCATCTTCTTCAAGGGCTTTCCCATGTCCCAGTGTTCACTACCTAGGTGCCCAAGGATTGTTGGTCTCCACCTCCAGAGAGGTATTTGTGTTATCATCACAATCTTCTAAGGTTTATGAGTTTGCCTGTGATGTTCACTTTCGCCATACTTATGTGTAATGTTGACTACACATGAAGCTCTGGACCAGTTTGGGAAAGAGGAAGAAGGGAAGAAGAAGAGTGAAACAGGGTCAGGACAAGATCGGGCATCTTGGGTCTATTTTATCTTCCTCACTGGGGGTTGTGCTGATAGTTACCGTGGAGATAGATCCAAAGGAGGGCAAGGAGGAATGAGGACATCTGCAGTAGGAACATACTAGGGGCCAATTTAATTATCCCATTTAATTTAATAGAGCAATATATTTTCTTTAAAATATGCTTGAGAGTAAACATTGCTGGAGAAAAGCCTAAAGTCTCACTTGCATAGTTCCTATTTCTCTGAGAGTTCCTGCTGCCCCCTCTTTATGTTTAAACAAACAATTTTAATCGCTGAATTGTATGTTTAATTTTTTAAAAGTTCCAAGCAAAGATAAAGTCTTTTAGTGGTCATTTCTCTAAAGGGGAAAAAAAATGACAGTGAAGTCATAGAGATTACGAAACCCAAATTTTTGGAGCAATAAGATAGCTTGCACAATACAAAATAAAATAATGACAGTAACATTATTTTACTTTTAAAGGATAAAAACAGCAAACAACCTAAGAGAGTGGATGCTTCCAGACTGCATTATCCATTTTTCTGCTCTGCATATTGATGGGCCTGACTCAGGAATAGTTTTAGATGGGGTCTCTCCCCTGGGCATCGTGACTCTGGAGCTGTAATATTTTCTTTCAAAACCTGAGGTCTGTGGGTCTGGGCTTGTCAGGTGCATGTGCAGCTCTGTTGTCTACAAAAACTGAACTTTGCACAGGCTGTGGGTGGTGGAGCACTTGTGTGCACCCACCCTGCTGTTCAACTCGAAGCCACCACTGTTTTCAATTATGACTTCAACAGGCAGCTTTGAGGGCTTCTCTATTCATCACAGTGCCTCACACTCTATAATTAGTAATAAAGAAACACAGGCACTTCACGAATATAAAAGGCTAAACAATAATCATGCAGTAAAGACAATGCTTTGGGACTTTTCCACCTAACTCTTTGTTTCTTTCAAGTTAAAAAAGAACCCAACTTTTTTCATTGCTTCATTTTTTTGTATTTTTTTCTCTGAGTAATCAAGATATGAATCTCGGCCTAGCCACTTGTTACCTATGTGGTTTTGAGCATTTTATCTAACCTCTTTGTGCCTTAGTTTCCTTATCTGCAAAATAGAGTTAATGATAGTTCCCATCTCATGGGGGGAGTTTGAAGCTTAAATGATTTAATTTATGCAGAATGCTTGGTAAGAAACTCTGCTAACATAAAAGCTTGCTCAGTAAATGTTAGTTTTCATTATTATAATCATTTTTATGTATTGAGTGTAAGACACAGGCATAGTCCTCTTGAATGTCTTTTTATAAAACCTTTCATTATGCACATTTTCAAACACAAACATATACAGAGACTGATGAAATTATCCCGGCCTCACATGTACCCATGCTAGCATTGACAACTATTAATATTTTAGTAATTCAGATAGCCTTCTCTGTGTTTTTTTCCCATAGACCATTTTAAAGCCAAATCTTAGGAATCATGCTATTTGCCCATAAATTTGAGTGTCTTTTTGATACTAATATTCCTAATAAGTGGAGAGCTTTTTGGGCCAATGTCTTCTTCATCTCCAATTCGTGCTCATAGAGGAGTTACTGGTAGCTAGCAAAAGTTTAACAGATGTTTGTTTAATTAGTGAGTAAACAACCCAAAGTTAGCTTTTCTTTACTTTTTTGGTAGGTGCTCAATAAATATTCATTGAGTGAATATATGAAGGCAGGCATTTTATAAAGTGCCCAACGTATATGGAGATGGACATAGTTCATAAAATCAACACAAAATTTTTAGTAATGTGGGTGAGATTTTGCAATACCGGAAATCTCCCAGGTTTAATATTTCCATGAATGGTAATAATGCCCAAATAATTAGCACTTGAAAGGAGGTTTTATTCTGGTGCTCCAATTATTTATGAACGTCTAGACATAGGCAACTTCATGAGAAGCAATTAGCAGATTCTTCAAACACATGACAAATCCTTTATTACTGTGCTTATAGGTGACGTGGTTTACAGAAAACCAAATGTAATTAAACAACATTGAACTTGACATCTACCACAGACTCAAGCTATGCAAGTTATACTTTGCAAGGCAAAATTTCTCAAACACTAGGTTGTTTCAGGTGAAAGATAAATTTCCATTAAGTAATTCCAACATCTTTTTTTTTTTTTGTCTTACAGCTCCCTTTGGCAGTAATTTCTACTTTAGCTTTTATCATATAAAAATATAACAAAATTTCGTTATATACAAACATTACATTACACAATGTACAGGTTAAAAACACTAAGAAAATGGCAAGCTGCAAGTGAAATTAAAGTCAAAAGCGTGATAAGAAAAATTAAATACTGCACACATTTCATAAAAATTACATTAACTACGTTTTTGTTTGCAAATACCAAACAGTACCAATGTGATTGGAAAAAGCTTCCAACAACTTCATTTTAAGGCACATCTTGCATATTTATATATACAACACTGAAACCAGTTAATAACTTAGGGGCTTCTCGGAGTGAGCTGTGTATGTGTGAAGACATGCAGCATGGGATTACAGATTTTCATTAGCTCCCTTCTTTGGGGACAGGTACCTGCCAGGTGGAGACTGGTAGAGGGGTACCCCGATCTCCTGCAGGTCTGGGAGCCTACCTGGACGGGGAGGGGAAAGCAGAGTGACTGTCCTGTCATAGTCTCTGTGCAGCACTTTCTCATAGACACTCTGTAGCCCCACTGTCTTGGGCAGCTGGGCCTGGTAGTAATTGTCCCTGCGCAGAGGATCCCGAGGCAGGGACGTGCTCTTACAAAAGGTTGACATCTGAGCTGGTGGATGAGGCGAGGGATGCCCGTTGGGCCCCCCGCAGGACGGGCTCCAACAGCGGTCAGAGTGGCCCAGGATCTTACACTCAGCGGTGCACGCCCACAATCCTAACATAAAAGGCAAGGGAAAGAGCATGATGATTATTCCCGAGATAACACACACCTAAGCTTTTATTTTCAGAACGTCAGCCTAGGTCAGACGCTGTGTCTCAAGAATTGAAAGGCACAGTTGCTCCCTGTAAAGCTACCCTAACACAAAGATGTTGTGGAAGGAAGCAGGAAGCAAAAACAATTGGTAAACAGAACTCCCTTTGTAGATGGCTAGCCTTGGTGGCGGCTGCCTAAGAGGTTGGAGGTGTGCTTTATTCAAGTGGTGGGACTGCTTCGATTTAGCATTTTGGAATTTACTGTATGAGGCAGGTCCACATCCGGAAATGGGAGGAATAAAAAAGTGGCGAGGAGGGAGGGGGCTGGGAACCAAGCAGTGGGGAATGGGAGGCAGGAGGAATACTGAATTTGGCGAGAGAAAAAGACAGTCCTCACCACTTTGCATGTGGTTGATGAGATCCTTTTTCAGAGCGTCCCCGCTGATGTCGGAATCACTGTCGTTGAAATCACTGTCCCCTTTGCCGCTATCTTTCCCACTGAACTTCTCTGCTTCTCGGCCGGAGATGGTATTGAAAGAGTGTCCTTTCCAGACCGCTACAGGGGGCGCCGGCTCCTTCCCAAAACCCGGGGAGGCACCATAGGGCTGTAGCAGGGAATGGGGGAAAGTTGGACAAGAAACAAAAACAAATGAGACAGGTTAAGCGTCTACCTTCATGCGCCCACCCCTATCCCTCGAATCTCCCTTCCCCCAGACTGTCCCCGGAGCAACGAGGGGGGCGCCCAGCCGAAGGAAGGCCTCACCTCGGCATGCGCGCCGCGGAGCCGCTGCTGCCCCTCGAAGTGACAGGCGCTTTCCCCAGTGGCGCTGCCGCCCTCTGAGCCCGGCACTTCGGCCGCGGCGACCGCGGGCGCGGGCGCGTCGGCCGCGGGGCTGCCAAATGGCGCTTTGCCGCTGCCAGGGAAGGTGAGCACGTCGAACATGTTGGGCCTGGGCCCGGCTCCCCGGGCAGCTTCCTCCGGGGAGCCGGGAGCCGAGGATCCGCCGCCCGCCGCCCCGGGCAGCTCTTCCCGGAGGGCCCCCCCTTTGCGCACCTCCTTCTTGCGGCGGTTGCAGGTGGTGGCGATGGCGATGATGGCAGCCAGCAGCAACGTGCAGCTCCCGGCCAACACGATGATGACGATCAGCGGCGTGTCCCACTGTAGCGCCGACCCAGAAGCCCCCAGCCGAGAGCCAGGCGGGCGGGAGCGCTCGGGGCTTCCCACACTGGCAGGCGCAGCCGGCCCGCTCCCGCCGCCTGCTGTTACTACGAAGCTCACAGTAGCGGTGGTGGTGAGAGGCGGACGGCCGCCATCGGACATGACCAGCAGCGCCTTGAATACTCGGCCTGGCTGCTCCTGGGAGAGGTCGCCAGTGAGCACTATCTCCCCCGTGCGGCGGCCGATGGCAAAGGCTTCGCGCGGCTCCTGTTGCCGCAGGTCGAAGACCAGTTCCCCGTTGGCTCCCTCGTCTGCATCTCGGGCCTGCACTCGCGCCACGGTCGTGTCTCTTGCTGTGCGCCCCGGGACCGCCACTTCTAGGGAACCATTGGCTGGCGCCGGGTGTACCAGGACTGGCGCGTGGTCGTTCTGGTCCAGTACCCTCACTTGCACTAGGGCGCTGCTGGAAAGCTGAGGGGAGCCACCATCGCTAGCTTGGATGCGAACATCTAGTTGGCGTAGAGTCTCATAATCGAAGCTGCGCAGCGCATATATGGCTCCGGTAGCAGGGTCCACGGAGACATAGGTGGACACTGCGCCCCCAGCTCGGCCTACTTCGGCCTCCAGCAGGCGGTAGGTGACCTGACCATTGCGGCCCAGGTCTGGATCCCGGGCGGCCACCGTGGCCAGGTAGGCGCCTGGCGGGTTGTTCTCGCGCACGGACACCTCGTAGACCGGCCTAGTGAAGAGCGGGGCATTGTCGTTCTCGTCGCCCACGCGCACCGTGTAGGGCCTCACTGTGCGCAGTGGGGGCGCGCCGCGGTCCTCAGCCACCAGCGTGAGGTTGTACTCAGCAATGCGCTCGCGGTCCAACGACGCCGCGGTCACCACCAGGTAGCTGCCCGCATAGGCCGGCTGCAGCCGGAAGTGCTCGTGCCCGTAGAGGGCGCAACGCACTTGCCCGTTGGCACCCGAGTCCCTGTCCGAGGTACTGACCAGAGCCACCAGGCTCTCGCGTGCCGCCCCCTCCGGCACCAGAGAGGTGGCGCCAGCTTCTGACGTCCCCGGCCCGGCTAAAGAAGTCGCGTCCGCTCCCCCGAGCGCAGCAGCGGCAGCAGCAGCTGCGAAGGGAGAGGCGGCTGGCGCACCTGGGGCAGCCAGCGGGGTGATGGAGATATCGGGCGCGTTGTCATTGACGTCGCGGATGCGCACGATGACCTTGCAGGTGGCGGACCGGGGCCCGGGGCCGCGGTCCTGAGCCCGGATGTCCAGTTCGTAGGTGTCCTGGCGCTCGTAGTCCACGGGCCCGGCCAGGGTGAGGCGGCCTGAGCGCGGGTCAAGCCGAAAGAGGCGGCGCGCCTCGGTTGGTGTGCGGGCGCCGAAAGAGAATACCACGTCTCCGTTGGGGCCTTCATCGCGGTCGGCCGCGTCTAGGTCGAGGAGTAGGAAGCCCACGGGCGCGTCCTCCGCCAGCTCCACCTCGGCCACGGCGCCCTGCGGAAAGACCGGGCTGTGGTCGTTGGCGTCCAGCACCCGCACACTGAGGGCGGCCGTGGCAGAGCGTGGCGGACGGCCGCCGTCTTGGGCCACCAGCTCCAGGCTGTAGGCCGCCTGGGTCTCTCGGTCTAGCTCCTGCAGCAGCACCAGATCCGCGCATTGGGCGCCGTCTGCGCGCGTCTGCAACTCCACGCGGAAGGGGCTGTGCGGCTCCGCCAGGCGCACGCTCTGCAGCCCATTGACTCCCACGTCCTCATCCACTGGCACTTCCAGGGGGATGCGCGTGCCCACGGCCGCACCCTCGGACACCTCCACGGGAATTTGGGCCCTAGGGAAGCGCGGCGAATGGTCGTTGACGTCCCTCACCTCCACCTCCACGTGCACCAGCCGGAACTGCTCCTGAGAGAAGCTGACCACGTCGAAGGCCAGCACGCACTGCGGGGCCTGGCCGCACAGCTGCTCACGGTCCAGGCCCGCGTCCCCGACGGTCAGCTGCCCGTCGCCCTCGCGAACCCGGAGCAGAGAGCTGTTGAACTGCTTCATCAGGCGGAAGCTTGTATCTCCAGACACTTTCATGTGCAGGTCCTCTGCTAGAGTCCCGATGACGGTGCCAGGGGCATCCTCTTCGAAGGTGCTGTATCGGACTGTCTTGCTCTGGGCCACTGAGAACACCCAGCAGAGACTGAAGAGCTGCAAGGGGAAAAGGAAGGGGCTGCCCCCTTGCCTCACGGGACTCATGCCTCCAGCCCTAAGTGCTATTCCGGAAGGCTAAAGAACAGAGTCTTCTCGGGTTTGCAGGTCTGGGCGTGAATGCCAGGCTCTCCGAACCAAGCTCTTTGCGAGCCCTGTGCAGGAGAAATCTGCGAGCTGCACCTCGGCGGCTCTGACAGGATCTGAGGACGCGCGGACCCGCCCTCACCCTGCGCCTCTCCCTCCCTTCCCGCAGGAGCTAAGCTGTGGCGGCTCAGCCTTCACCTTTATAGCCGCCGATATGCAAATCACCCGAGCCTGGCAGCCAATGGCCGCCTCGCTCTCGCGCCGCTCCTCCGCCTGCCTCTGACAATCCCTTCAATGTGGAAAGGCTTAGAGGGAAAAACAAGAAAGGAAAATAGGGAATCTTTCTTTTGTTTCTTTAATTCCTTTTGCCACCCCCCTTTCCTGTCTGTGGAGGAGTTGGTACAGGGCTCCGGGAGTAACAGGAGCTGATTGTAGACCCCCAGCCCACCCCCTCTCTGTGTTCAGGCTGCAGGAACTAAGAAACAATACCCTGGGGGTTCACCCCGCTGGGTCCAGATTCCCCTTCTCGCTCACCTCTGCATTTTGCGTTTCCGAGGCTTCCAAACTCTTGCAGCCTCTTAGCCACAGGCTTGCTCTGCGGAGTGAGGCTCTGCTTTCTTCTCCCAGCTTCTCTGGCGCCATGAATAGCCTCTCGATTAAGAAGCCTGAAGGATAAGGGAAAATTGATTTTATTCAAATTTGTGTACACAATTGTGTTTTGCTCGTGTGAGCCCCAGTGATCAGAGCTACTACTTCCCTTTCAGAAAAGAGTCCTGCGATATGTTAGTATGCTTGTCACTATCCAAATGGCTTTCTTAAGCCTTTGGGCGCTAGCAAGCAAGGAAAAAAAAGTTCCAAATAGGATTTAGCATAAGCTTGAGGAGATTTGGAAAGGTTTCAAAGATCAGACTGTATCAAAGGCTTATGAAGCCCTCGTTAGCAGTGGAAATAGAATGGCATGGCAGGCGATCCCATTGGAGGCACCAATGTCTGTATTATTTCACTGTGACACGCTAAGGGGAGAGAAAGTTGAACAGTTTCCACAGCGGAGTTGGGCTAACTTGAATATAATGAGCAAACGCCACATGCATCCATTATGTTCCTCTATTCATCCCCAATCACTGCCATAACTCTCCAGCTAAACGGTGATGGGTGCTGAATTCCACACAATACCCGGCTCGTATTAAAAGTGCATTTAGATAACTTTCCCTCCTGATGCCTTGTTCCGCCTAATTAGAGGATTTTCTTTCTGTTCTAATAGGGCCTCTCTGGGAAGCAACACTCATCCCGTTCCAGAAGAACAAAATCACAGCTTGACGTTGAAACCTGGCACGAACCTGGAGGAACTTAACCATCTGCCTAGGAAAGTGAGCTCGGGCAACGCCCTACTCTGGGCTCGGCGGGTCCTGGTGCTGACCAGGCGCTGCGCTGGCCTCATAGGTAGTCCCCTCCCATCTCTGAAGGCCAGGGAGTTGGGTCTCCAATCTGGAACAAGACAGATTCTTAATGGCTCTTACTGAAGAGCTTTATTGAGCAGCCTATGTACACATGAAGGAGAAGAGATAAAAACAAAAGCCACGCAAGAGAAGAGTTTTTTTTTTTCCATCTTTTTTTTTTTTAAGGCGATGGCTTAGATAAACAGATTGCATTCAGTAAACGTTTTTCAGAATCCCAATTTTGGTCATATTATCAGCATCCTATTCATGTTTCTTTTCCCTCAAACTGTTTTAGGATCTTTTCAGAAGAGGATCAGGAGTTCCCCCAGAGTGGGGAGACCAAGCAGACAGCTGAGCGGGCAGAGGGGTAGCTGAGGACTTCCTCGGAGCTGTCCTGCTTCTTGGTTCTCCTCCCCACCTCCTCCACCATGCAGCCCAGTGAATGCTAAATGCAATGTGGCCAGAGGGGTGGGAGAGGGTGAGGGAGGTTCTTGGCATAGTCAGGGAGCAGAAAATGCAGCCAAAGGCATCAATAAATAAGAGCTCTTATGAGCCTGGGGAAGAGGAACAGCAGGTAGCTGAGGACTTCCTCGGAGCTGTCCTGCTTCTTGGTTCTCCTCCACCATGCAGCCCAGAGAATGCTAAATGCAATGTGGCCAGGCTTATGCAGCCTTGAGGGACAGAGGAAGGGCAACGCCTCCTACAGGAGCCCAATTCCTGGCGGTCTGGTCCACTTTTGTCCACCTCCCAAGTGCCATTTAATATCTTGTTCTCTCCTCTTTCTCTCGCCTAAGAGAGCTTCCTTGGGGGGTGGGGTGTACGCAGACGAAAGAAATGTTTTCTTTCTGAGCCTCGGAACACCCTACCCCGGCCTGGGGCCTGCCGGTGACCTGTGGCGCTCCCAGACTCAGGTCTTCTGTCCTCACTAGACACAAACAGATTCAGAACTGAGCTGGTGGACAGCGGCCTCAACGCTTCCGCCTGCGTAACCCAGGGAGGTCCCGCCTGAGCTGTGTTGCTGCTGCCCGGCGGAGAACCCCGGGAAGGGCAAAGGAGGTTGGAGTCCCAAAGAACCAGTAGTATCTTCCGCTGTTCCCGGGAGCACAGTCTGTCCGTGAGTGACTGAGTCAGACCCCACGCCAATGGCCCCTGCGCCCCTTGTGTCGCCTGCCCCCCAGCACCTCGCAGTTCTGGCCTGCGGTAACCCAGCCGCGCGCAATTATAAGTCGGGGCCTTTTTGTTTGGCCAGAGATTCAGAATACCGGAAATTTTTACTCAAAGATCTGCGTTAGCATGATCTTTCTCAAGGCTGGAATAAACGAAGGCGTGCTTGGAGGTGGGAAAAGGGAAGAGTGAGCGAGCAGGCAAAAGCCGGGAGGCAGAAGAGGGCTGTGGGGAGGCTAGTAGAGGGTTCAAAGTGTTTTATCGGCTGCCAGGTCCTCCGCCGCTGGGAAGTGGCAAGGGCAGTGGCGGCGCCAGAAGCTCAGAGCCGGGAGCGCGGAGCCCGGGTCGGGGAGCCCGGGGAGAGGAGTCTGAGCCCTGCTGCCCAGCGGGAGCAGAGGCCTTTCCGGGCCGGCGTGGAGGTGTGAAGGCACGCGAGCAGAGCGAGCTCCGGCCGGCCCCGGGCAGCTGCCAGATTATGGAAACACGGCTTATAATAGCACTCCAGCGGCCGCGGCAGCTCCCGGGGGAGGAAAACTGTCCATGGGGTTGCAGAGGTGGGGGTGGAGAGGAGGAGGAGGGAAGCTCGCTGGACCTTGCGCTGATCCGGCTCCACAAAAGCCGCTCAAATCGCCTTGTTACCATACCAAAAGGTCTGGGCAGGCTCAAAGGAGCCCTTTCTCTTGGTTTCAGCAACTTCGCCCGCAACTGTCTCGCAATCCTGAGAACAAACACAGTTCCACAATGGCCGGCATTTTCTCGGAATGCAAATGTTGCGGGCTTCGCTAGACTTGGTTTCTGGCACCGAGCCTAACGCCGGCATTGTGGAACTCGCGTGCTGACACCGAGATTGACACGGGCGTCACGTGACGAATTAGGGCTCTAGGAAAGTTTTCAAAGCCGCGACAATGGGGGCTCAGAGTGATCTGATATCTCCCACAGTTTAGCGGGAAAGAAAATCAGGGTACATTCTCATATGTAATAGGATTATCTTTTCCATTTCAAGTTCTACACAGCATGTAATTTATTTTTAATTAGGATTATATCTACCAGGAAAGGGAACTAGACTTCACTGGAAAGTCTAATTCTCAGGATGGGCAGAGAGAAAGGTTGTATTTTAACCTTTTAACTTTCTCCCCCTTTTCTTTTTCTTTCTTTCTTTCTTTCTTTCTTTCTTTCTTTCTTTCTTTCTTTCTTTCTTTCTTTCTTTCTTTCTTTCTTTCTTTCTTTCTTTCCTTCTTTCCTTCTTTCCTTCTTTCCTTCTTTCCTTCTTTCCTTCCTTCCTTCC
>CAUYON010022061.1:0-19286 GCA_963573935.1 Arctocebus calabarensis | reverse complement strand
TATTTAAAGTCATTACTACTCTTCCTTGAATTATTTTAGCGTGTTCCCTGCTTAGTTGCACCTTAGGTGTGTTCCCACTAATTGCACTCCCTCTACCCCGCCTCCCCCCACCCCTCCCCTCCCTTTAAACTCTTTTTTTTTTTTTTCTCAGATTTCATCTTCTGGTTGCATGGCCAGTAGGTTAATTTAAGACTTTGCATGCCTTTAATATGGTTGTTCCTTAAATACCACTGGTACCCTATTGATTTGATCAGAGTGAAAACATGTTGAGCCAAAATCAGTAAGTGACCATAGGATTTTAAATTTCACGTACTTTTTGAGGGTATGGACCAGGGAGTGTTGTGGGCATTTATAGTTAACCTGGGAACTAAAGAATAATACTTTATAAATTCCGGACTCTTTTACCTCATTGTCACCTCTTAACTATTTCTTTTGATTGTTCAGCTTTGCTTACATGATTTTTAGTTATCTAAATACTGAAAAAAGTTTGCATTTGGCTCTGAGCATTAAAGGGACTTTGCATCTAATTTTTTAAATGATATTTTTAAAATTCCGAATCTTTTATAGAGCCCATCACTTGCCTGCTTATTTAGAATATTTAGGACCTAATATTTGTAATTTGTTTTCAAATTTACCGGAAAGCACATACCATTTAATAAAAATAAATATACATTAAGCATATGATATTTAAATAGTATTATTTAAATAGTATTAAACAAATAACAAAACTTCTGGCAGTCAGTGAATAAACATATTTAGCTTTTACCTGAGCTAAAATTTATATTTTCAGTAGTAATGAGGTTTCTATTCCCCTTTAATTTTGGTCTTCTGAACATTTTAATGAACTGACTATAAACTTGAGTACTTCACTCAATACAGCTATAGAAAATTTAAATTGAAGTTAGTATAGCCAAGTAATTCACCAGCCAGTGAAAGAAAGACTAGGGTCTGTCTTGACAGGTCACAATAAGCCTCCTCCTGTGCTTGAGAACATAATACCTCTGCCTGGTGGTAGGAGCTGGTGCTCCCATGCTGTGCTTGGAGACAGGGTGGCTGGGTGCCTGGCCCCAAACACCGGTCCCAAACACCAGCCCCAAACACCAGCCCCACTTTGTTGTTATCCTTCAGCCTGGCTTTCTTCCTTTGGATCCCCAGGGGTTTTCTACAAATAAGAATGCATTTTAGAATAATATGTATTGTTTGGCATCTCCTAATACTAATGAGGTCCTAAAATAGGGCACTGTTGACTCTCGCCAGAACCAGAATTGGCCCAGGAGAGGTAGGTGTGGAAAGAAGAGGTGAGGCTGGGTGCAGTGGCTCACACCTATAATCTCAGCACTTTAGAAGGCTGAGAATGGAGGATCTCATGAGGCCAGAAGTTCATGACCAGCCTGCACAACATAGTGAGACCCCGTCTCTACAAAGAAATCCCCCAAATTGCCAGATGAGGTGGTCCACATCTCTTGTCCCAGCTTCCCAGGAGGCTGAAGTGGCCATACTCCTGAACCCAGGAGTTTGAGGTTATAGTGAGCTAGGATTGGATGACTGTACTCCGGCCTGGGAGATAGCGTGAGGTCATAATAATTTTTAAAAAGGAAGAAGAGATAAGATGCAATAAACCATGTGACATAAGGTAGGGGGCCAAAGGAATAATAGGAGAAGAAATTCCACAGACACATCTGTGTACTTCCACAGGCAAGGCCTTGGCCCTAAGGAAAGTTTAAAAGTCTATAAAAGGATGCAACTCTTGAGCAGGAGATTAGAAGCAAAGGCCACGAGGGAATGACCATAGCTGGGTACAAGGGTCTCAGTCAGGTCCCACCTATATTTCAAGTTGCCCTTAATGGAAAGAGAGTAGGTAAAGTGTGTAGGCCTTAATCACTAAAGCTGGGAAATTCCGGGTCTGTGTTGAGTGTGGATCCTGTGTGCTTGTGTTTTTGTGTATGGTTTTGTGCCAGTGAGCAGAGCTTTACTCAGTAGCTGACAGCCAGAAGGAGGGAGCTTGAAGCCTCAGGGTCACATGCAGCTGTCCAGATCCCCAAGTGTAACTCCTAGACCAAATCCAAATTTCAAAAGGATTATAATTCTTTATTAAAAGGATTTGTTCTGCAAAATTTGGATTCAGTCAAGAGGCTGCACCCTCATGCCTGCAAATCTCAGCTCACGTGTCTTTGGTGAAGCTTAGCTTGACTCTGGTGATTTAAAACTGCACCTACGTGGCCCTTCACCACACTCCCTAAATATCTCTTACCTCAGTAGGTACTGAATAAACATTTGGGCACTTTCTCCTGAGTCCTAAAAGAACTTTGGAGTTGTCCTAATCTCACTAATTTCCAACTGAGAAACAAGCATAATTATGTTTTGTACTTCTGCCTCTAAATCCTTCTTCTGTTCCATTGTCCTATAATCCTGATAAGAATTTAAGTTTTCTTAATATAGTTGACTCTTGGACAATGGTAGTGTTAGGGGTGGCAGTTCCCTGAGCGTTAAAAAATCCACATATGAGTTTTGACGTCCCTAAAACTTAACTCCTTATTGCCTACTGTTGACTGTAAGACTTACTGGTTACATAAATAGCCAGTAGTATGATATATGTGTTATATATTGTGTTCTGACAATAAAATAAGCTAGAGAAAAGGACATGTTATTAAGAAAATCATAAAGAATAGAAAATATATTTACTATTCATTAAGTGGAAGGGGATCAACATCAAAGTCTTCATCCTTACTACCTTCATGTTGAATATGTTGAGTAGCAGGAAGAGAAGGGGGTGGTCTTGCTGACCCTGGGATGGCAGAAGGTGAAGAAGTGGACAGGGTGGAAAGCAAGACAGGGACACTTGCAGTGACTTTATTTAAAAAAAATAACATGTGGGGCCAAGTGAAGTGCCTCACATCTGTAGTCCTGGCACGCTGGGAGGCCAAGGAGGAGGATCACTTGAGCTCAGGAGTTCAAGACCAGCCTAAGCAAAAGACCTCATCTCTACTAAAAATAGAAAAATTTTCTGGGAATTGTGGCAGGAACCTGTGGTCCCCAGCTACTCAGTAGGCTGAGGCAGGAGGATCACTTGAGCCCAGGAGTTTGAAGGTGCTGTGGGCTAGGCTGAGGCCATGGCACTCTAGCCTGGACAACAGAGTGAGGCTCTGTCTCAAAGAAAGAAAAATCCATGTGTAAATGGACCTGCACGTTCATATTCATGTTATTCAAGGGGCAACTATAGTTTCCTACACCCCCACAGTGATTACTTAATAGAAAATGTAGCCGGGCACGGTGGCTTATGCCTATAATATCAGCACTATGGAAGGCTAAAGAGGGAAAATTGCTTGAGCTCAGGAGTTCGAGACTTGCCTAAGCGATAGTGAGACCCGACTCCTAAAAAAATGAAAAACTTAGCCGGGCGCCACAGTAAGTGCCTGCAACTCCAGCGGCTGAGGCAGCGGGATGCCCACAGCCCGAGTCTGAGGTTGCAGTGAGCTATGACGCCATTGCACTCTGCTCAGGAAATAGGATGGGACTCTGTCTCAACAAAAAAAAAAAAAAAGAAAGAAAGAAAGAAAATATATGTTATAAATTAGAAAGACCCTGATTTGGGGGAGTTGTATAAATCTAGGACTAGTTCCTATCTTTACAATCTATGTGAATTTAAGCCAATTATTTTACTTTTCTTAACTTGAGTTTAAAAAATATATTCAAAATGGGTTAGTAATAAGATGTCTAAAAGTGCCTGGCAAAGTGCTCGGCCTTGAGAAGGTAGCTGGTAGACACCCATCTCAACTACCCCTGCGTGTTTGTTCATTATGTATGTTATAGGCGCACAACTACGAGAAATCATGACTCCTTTCAAAGGTAGGGAAGAAAGAACCTTTTGAAGTTTATATGAAAAGAGCTTAGGAATTAATGTCCTGCTTTTATCCAAGGTGTAAGTGCCTACCATGTTCAAAGGGCATCAATGGGATTAATATTCACAATTTTCTTTGAAGTCCTGATACAGAAGAGCCTAGAAGAAAAAACCCATGGCTATTTCTATAGGGGAATAAGTTCTCAGTATCAAGTAACAAGCTTAGTGGGAAAACAAGGCCATTTTGGTTGCCGTGTTGTCTTTCTTACCTTCACATATACAGTTTTTTGATTTTGTGAAGAAGATTTGGAAAGGCTCACTTAAGATGCCAAGAAATGGTTGTGTTTCTTGATCATGGAATGGAGCTATACAAGTCCAAGTCCCCTAGGGCAGGTTTGTGGGGGGGTGTCTTTGAGATTTCGGCAGTTAGGATTGGGCTCACTTTCAGTCCTATTCAGACAGAGTTGTGGCTACATCTCTCAGGAAATGAGAGTACATTTTTTGACTGTCCAGGAAGAGCTTTTAAAGATACTGGTGCCCCCAAAACAAACAATGACTCCTTGCACGGGGCAGGGAGGCTGCAGTCTCACCCAGGAGCCAGGAAACAGGCTCCTCTGAACCTTGGCCATTGTTTTGTTTTCACATGTTATCTTCCCTTCCAGATCTGGAGACGGACATAGGAACTGTCCTTGTGGACTTAGGTGGGGTCAATTCAGTAACCACCAGTCCTCATCTTCACAAGATTCTTAAAATGAATCAAACATTTCTATAAATACTAAAACAGTTGGACATACTTGTCATGTCATTTTTGTTTTTTTGTTTTTTTGTTTTTCTTTTGAGAACGTCCAGCACTTAGCTGCTTGTTATGTCCAGCCTTTGAGAATCATGGACGAAACTAGAGATCACATACTGGTATAAGACAGGCTTTTTTTAATTTTTAAGTCACTTTCTTTTTTTATGTGGAAAAGGGATTTTCATGTGAGAATTTGTTTTCTGGATTTTTCCAGTACATACCTAAATGAAAGAATTTCAGATACAGAAATTCTAAAGTAATTAAACTCATCATTTTTCTAAAGAAAATGGAATTTTGTAATATTTTCACTGTGTAAACTCTTTTTGCCTGTCACCATGGTAGCCGGGAGGCTTTGGATGTTTCACAGGCGAGCAGTTACCGCACAACGGCACAGATCAGAACATGCTAGCTGTGCCTGGCTGTGTGATGTGTTGACTTTCAATTGATTTTAAGCACACTTTAAATGGTAATGAGAATGCTGAGCTGGGAGATAGCATATGGCCTTAACAATTTGATTCTCAGAAAGCAAGCAAACATTTAAAAATGATGGAGTTTCATGATAGTCACAGTCAAGGTGAAATCAGGGTGTTTGAATGACAGGTGGGATTTCTTCTTTATTATTTTTAGCTGTGCCTTTATTATACTTTATTGTGTTGATGTGAAAAAATAAAGAAGAACATCAGTGTTTGCTATCTGACTGTGGATCAAATTAAATATAACATAAGGCTTTGCTCAAAAGGTATGACTACTTTTGAGACTTTTGAACTCAAATTATCCTTTTAAGCAAAACTTAATATGAAAAAGTCAATTAAGATATAATGAAAAAATGTAGTTCACAGAACTGGAAAATGAGAGAAAAATGTGTCAGGGCACGAGAAATACTAGCAATTTAGGTAGAAACTACATTTATCTATACGGTACTCAGTACATATTTTATTAATGGAGAAATATGTGAGTAAATAAGACGGGCCATTTTAGAGGTAGTTGATTTGTTTATAGTGCCATTATAAGTTTGTTTTTGTATTTATTTTACTAGATTTTGCTGACTGCCATTCCCAGCTACATAGAAAAAGTCCGTGAGCTTATTTTGTAAATCGTCCTGTTTTCTTAGTTAAAAACCTGATGCTGAAAGTAACAAAACGCAGCTGACTTTAAGATCCTTCGTTGGTTCTAACAACTTGTGAGAAGTTCAGCTTGTTCACAGAGACACCATGTTTTTCTCCTGTGCAGCCGTTTCTACCTCTGGAGACTTCTAAAGGCATCGGTGAATTATGTAAAAATATAGGTGGCTTAACATCATCATCTATTGATACTGAGTTGGACTGTTGAGATGAAGCACTCTGCTAGCGTTCTTTCAAGCCGGCAAAATTGATGCATTTACTGTTGGAAACATAATTATCTGCAGTTGATAACTGTGTTGATCTCAGTTTCAAATTCTTTTTTAAAAGGCTTGTCTACGCTTGTTACTACATCACTTGTTTCACTCCCAGACTTCCAATCTGCCCCCTTCACGTAGACATGTCTTAAGCCTAAGATGAAAATAATGATTACTGTTTATCGAGCACTTACTCCATTCAGGTCATTTACTAAGTAAAAGCTTTGCATAAGTGGCTCCATTTAATCTTAAAACCATGTTGTAAGGAAATGTTGGATTAGAGAAGTTAAATGATTTGATGAATATTTGCCCGCAGCTCATTAATGGTAGAGGCAGCGTTCAAACACACGAGCCCGTCAGACTGCATTTCAGAAAGAAAAGAGGAAGGTGGAGTGGAGCTTGGTGAACTGCATTTCATTCGTCCTGGAATTACGTATGTTGGTTTATTGAGTAAAGACATCGTCCTGGAATTCTAAACCTCCTTCGGGTTTTCAAGTGATTTTTGGTTGCTGTGCACAGGCGGCAAGCAGATCCTGGAAGCCGATTCAGGAATCCAGGGCCTCCCTGTCATCCTTGTCAGTACTTTATGTCCCTGGATTCATTGCCCAGTGTGGCTTCTGACAGTCAATTCTGACGCTCTGAGAAGTTCTTCAAACGTTGATTAAATCACAGTGCTACTTCTTCGTTGCACTCAGTGATTGTCACTTTATACTTAGGACTTATGGGACTTTCAAGTTGAAGGAGACCTTAGACATTATAAAAACCGTCTTCTTCCTGTTTTAGTTTTAGTACTTAAGCCCAGAAAAATGAAATAACCCCGCATTTAGTGACAGAACTAAAACAAAGATCCAGGTCTGTGGAATCCAAGGGCTTTTATTTTTATGTGATACTATTGACACAGCCTCTCTTTAAAAGCTGGGTTGAATGATATGAAATATTCTTTCTTTGTTTTTCATGGGGGACAGGATCTGTCTCTGTTGCCTCCAGTGGTCCGCCTGCCCTAGCGTCTGGAGTAGCTGGGACCATCCTCATCACTGTGTTGCCCAGGCTGGTCTTGGATTCCTGGCCTCCAACTGTCCTCCTGCCTGGGCCTTCCAAAGTGCTCGGATTATAGGCATGAGCCAGTGTGCCCAGCCCCCATTCAACATACCTCATACAACTATGCACTGTGGGGAAATATGAGCAATGGATTGTGACGGGTTGTTTTTGTTTTTTAAATTAAAACGACAAATTCAGCAAACAACTTTTGACCCTGTGACATGCTTTTGACTCAGTAGGCTGTAAGTATTTTCCAGGGTAGGTCAGAGATGGCCGTATTTTGGCTTCTCCTCTCCAGAGAATTCTCAAGGATAGCCTTATGAGAACCAGGGAGTAGGTCCTTTGAAATGCTACCAAAGATGAAATGTGTTACTGTTTCTAATTCTTAAAGTAACCTCATGATGTAGGTATTGTTATTCCTGTTTACCAAGAGTAAAGTCCGTGAAGTTAAATGACTTTGGATATATGATGGAGATACTCACCAGAATATTTAGGAATTGAGCATGGGTTTCTTTAACCGTGAAACTTACTTGTTTCCCTCCATACCATGTTGGAATGACTGAAGAAATACTAATTTAGTAATGGTGCCACATACAACTAGACAGGTGGCGTTGGGGCCTTTTATTTCTTTTTCCTTCTTTCCATCTGTCAGTTGATTACCAAGTGCATATATGTATTTTAGAGGTGAGAGAACCAGGTCACAGGAAGATTAAGTAATCTTCCCAAAGTGACGGAGTTGGCAGTGTTAAATCTGAGAATTAAATCCAAGTTCCAAATGAAAAGGCTGCATATAGCTGTGGAAACATTGAAATGATATTATTGTCAGCTGGCCACTGTCACTCCATGGTTAGTGCACTGGCTCTGCACACCAGGGGTGGCGAGTTCGAGCCTTAACTTGGGCCTGAGTAACAAAAAAATAAAAGTTCAAAGAAATGGCAGTAGGAAACACTTGTTTTTAAATAGGATAATGATGGGCACAATGATATTTTCAGAATATTAACTCTTAAGTGGTTGAAGGTGATTAGAAAAGAGAGCTGGAAGACAAAGCGGTCTGAGACAAGTGCGGTTTCCCTCATTCACGGGGGTAGCAGTAAATATTTGAAGAAGGAGAGGCATGAGAGATATTGAGAAAGAAGAATTGACCTCACTAGTGATTCATCATCTGGGAGATTGGAGGAAATAGGAGGCAACGATGACCTCTTCATCGTGGGTAACAAGATGGCAATGGCTTTGGTCAAAATGGAGAAGTCATCGGAAGAACCTGACAGATTTGGTTTGAAGTTTTAGATACATATATGGCTGCCAATATCCATGGGTTTAGAAATCCAGGGATATATTTCTGATCAGATATTATATTTGGGTAAAAGATTTGGGATCTAGTTTCATGAGATTACAGTGGTAGCCTTTAATCATGTGCTGGAAGGAAGCTCCAGGGCATAGAACTCTGAGGATTGTTCAAATTTTGCGGCTGGGGAAAAGATGGGTGTGGTCCAAAACTGGGAGACTATGACAGACATCAAAGAAATTGATGGAAGGGAGAGTTTTGGGGAAAAGAAATATGGTCAAGAGTATCAGTCCTTAGAGAAATCCTGTTGAAGGCAAATGGAAAGAGACCATTAGCTTTTGCATTATGAAATAATACTGTTGACTTCATAGTGGTTCCAAAGGTATTTCAGGGTAGTGTGATAATAAACCAGATGAAAAGACACATAGACAATATAATTTACATGAAAGCAAACAAAAGATAGAGTGGGAGCTTGGTAAATTTTCAGGGCTGGTAACGGTCTTTGGAACAGTGGAGACCTGGTTGTCTTTTTCATCAGGGAAGATCCAGTTGGAGGTCAAGTCTATGGCTGATGTGCCATGCTGTGCAGAATGTCTAATCCACTCTCTTGTGCTGAGTAGATGTTTATAGAATGACCAATTTAGCCCTTTATCAAGACTTTCATGTAAAAAAAGGAATAAAGTAAACAAATGGAAGCCATACCCTATCCTGGAGGGCAGGAGAGGGATTGGATGAGAAGCACAACTCAACCACAGAAAGGAGAATGTTCAGCTGAGGAGCAGAGAGGGACTAAGGGACAGGAAGGCAGTGAGGTTGCAGAGAAGGGATCTGAAGTGCTGAAGGGTGACATTGAGGGGAAGTGCAATGTGAAAGAGAACAACTGACAAGGTGTGGCCCCAGGCAGGCAGCACACTGACACTGTAATCCTTCAGGGCCAGATTGAGCTTCCCATGAATTTGCAGACTAGTGTAAAGACATTTTGTAACCATTGCTTACAAGCTTCCTTGAACTTTAAATAAAACAGTGCAATCCTAGTAAAGAGTTTGTGGAGCACATCTGGACTTTAGGACTAAAACCATGCCCAGCATCACCACTTCCCAAAGGAGACCGCAAGCCTCTGGGTAATGGGAGGCAGCAGGCTGCCCCAGCAGCTGTGACCAGCAAGCTGCGATGGATTGATGGCCTGGGGAGCAGAACTCTAAAGACCTTTACACCTAAAGGATAGAGCTCAACCCTGGACCCAGATTACTTGGGTTTGAACCCCAGCTCTGCTACCTGCTAGGAAGACAAGCTTGAGCTCCCTGAGACTCAGTTTTGCCATTGATAAAATGAGACAAGTAACAATACTTGTGATGTGAAATGCTTCAGAGAATACTCAGTAAATTCTGTGCAAATATTAGCTCTTTAATAATTGTTACTATTATTGGTAAACCACAGAGATGTGGAGGGCTAAGAAAGAGTACTCACAGAAAGATTGTCCTGTATCTGACATACACTATTTAGAAATGGAAGTTTTTTCCTTGAAGTCACCTTGAAATGCTTTGAATAAATACCAGACTTTAGAAATACTTGCTTCTAGAAGTCAGGTAGAACAGTTCATTGTTTGCAAAAAGCAATGCCTCTTGATGTGTTTGAAGAAAAGGCCCTTTGTGCAATGAATATTGTGTTTTAATTATATTTAAACTTGTCCATAAAATTTGTTATTAAATACTTATAACACAGGGCAGTAAACTGTTTATATATATTGTGGCTATAAATGCATTTGCATATATATATGTTATATGCACACACTCATACACCTTGAAAATGCATATATAGATACATATGTGTATAACACAAAAATATATGTATAACTACTTGATTTTCTTTGCTCTTTCCTGACACAGAAGCCTATTCAAATGATGACATATTTATTCTCGTTATTTGGAGTGACCATTTTGCTAAAACATACTGAAAATAGTCCCTTTGCTCCAATTTGGAGTTGCCATGGCAGGAATTATCCCTGATAACGCTACTGGCTCTCCTCCCTGCCCTGCTTCTCCATTGGAAGGCGAGATGGCACTTGCAGTTTCATTAAAGCACCCTGAAGCTCAAAGAACAAATTGGAGAAATCAGGATTGATTACATTCGGTGCTCTCTCTGTCTTTGTCTGGTTTATGTTCAAAGCCAAGTTCAAGTTCTCAAAGCAAGAGTAGCTTAACAGAGCTCTACACTCAGTACAGAGAATTATGATTTGGTGAAAGTTACCATTATCATAAACAGTGAAATGGAAAGAGTGGGTGTAACTTCGTTTTAGGACTTGGATCTCCCCATCAGTGACTTTTACCCCATTAACTGAATGGATCTGGCAACTTAGTAGGAACAAGTTGCTAGAATGTCACCAAAGAATGGTGTGTCCTTCCATGCATGTGAATTACATGTAGGGAGCCTTCATTTTAGTTAGAAATGACACAACCACTTGGAAGATGTATTGCAGTGAAATCTTCTATAATTCAAGAATAATAATCACTTAGGGTGGAAGTATTTGGAGACTATTTTCTTTTTTGCAATTGATGAAGAGAGTGAAAAATACAAATGCTACTTTCTCTCCACACCTTTCAGATACTCCCATTCAAATAGGGTCTCTCTTTCATGCCTGGGTATAATTTTGTTGATAACTCTATTAATGACATTTATAAGTGTCATCTACCTAAAATGATTTATTGAGCCATCACCTTTGTCTTCCTCTTTCCTGAGTAAGATACAGGCAAGAACTTGAACTGATTTATTCCTGAATTCCCTGAAGGTATATGGTATGAGCTCCTACAGGGAACACTGTCTATAAAGTTATCTACAGGAGATAGAAGCCTCTGTGTCTACAGGGAAAAAGAAAGTTGAGTTTCTGGGCATTAATTATTAAGGATGAAATAAAGGCTAATGTCTTAATATTTACTAAAATAATGAGATTGACTAAATAGCTGGTGACTTAAAAACCGGCATATAAAAGAATGGCCTTGTCTCACTGCACTTTGTTGAGTGAAGCTTTCCGATGAAGACAAGATAAGGGCTGATAAATAACTTCTGTTATAAGATGATGGGTGTTCCTCTTCATTCTTTTCTTTTTTGTCACATCTTGACAGGTAAGGACATAGATTAAGAATGGAGAAAAGTCAGAGATTAAAATTGTACGTATTCTGGGTCACAAAGGACTCCTCTACAACTTGAACTTTACCTTGGAATTGAGAATAATTGTAACCTAAAAATGTGTACCCTCATGTTAATTTGAAATAAAATAGTAACTATTCTATATGTCTTGACAATGACATTTTGACAGAGTTGAAACGTTCTGCCTGGTACTTCCATGCAAGCTCATGCCGGTTACTTTTTTCAAAGTGATTCCAGTGAACTGAAGAACTTCAAGAAGCTATCTTACCTAATTCAATCGCAACTGGTCTTACTAGTTTTTTGGGGTTTTTTAAATAACATTTTTGTGGAGTGATGTTACTTTTTTGGAGGTGGAATGGGTTGGAAAATTGTCAACATATTTTAAAATTGGAAAGGAACATAGATATAATCAAGTCTCTTTCATATGTCCTAGTGACGTGATACACAGGAAAGTTAAGTGATGTGAAGCTTTAGAGAATCATTCAACAGTAAAATCATGTTTTCCTAACCCTTTCTCTGGTCTTCACTCATACCTATTTCCTGTGTTCTTCCCTTGTTAATATATTACTTGATAATCTCCTGTGTGTTCATTTTATTTGGCTGACTAAGGTGTACATTTTTAAGAACTTGAATCTTATCTTCCCCTTCTTTTATAGTTGAATCTTATCTTCAACTTCTTTTGACCTCTTACCACCTAGCCCACGTCTCTGGAACATTATTATTCACAGCAGTAGTGTTCGCTTTAAGGATTAATGATGATGTGGGCAGCATTTGTTTTCGTAAATTGCTGTGGGTGAAGAAATGGAGGGAGGGTTGCAAAACTCCCCTCAAAAAAGAAGAAGACAAAGTCAGAAGCAAGATAAATAAGCATGGGATTGTTTTCAAAACTCAGAAGAATTTTTTGGTGTTCTGATTGTTTTTGAAATTGGACTAATGGTAGAGGGGAATGAAAGGATGCAGATAAACTGAATTGCTGTAAATAGCTGCAGTTCAGAGCAGGGCTGAAGAAATACCTTCAAAGAGGGCTTAGGAAATGGGGAAGAAATTAGTCTTCCCTGCTGCATGTGTTTTCAGAAAGGTGGAATAGGGGGTTAGGAAGGAAAATGGGAAGACAATTGGCCTTCCCAGCCTTGTCTGGCTGTCAGCGCTATTAGTGCCCATGTGATTCTTTCACATAGAAAGTTCAGAATCATCATAGATGATGCCACTAAGAATTCACAGTCTTTGGGGGCCCAAATTCAGTGAACCTTACAAATAATTCAGGCAGTAAGAAGTGCCTGGTTGTGGCACCTTTAACTCATTTTCATCTTGTCCTTGAGTATCATCCCAGTTCTTTCTCTCTGATTCAGTTATAACCTGCACTGCCTCAAGTCCCTTTCTATTGTCAGGCAAGCCCATTTAGGAAACCCAGAGATTTGTTTTCTCAGCTACATTTTGCTTTCGATAATTCACAAATATAGTTTGAAATTGGGGCATAATTTCTCATCTCTTCTTTTTGAAATTGGGGCATAATTAGCTCATCTAATTTTTTTGAAATTGGGGCATAATTTCTCATCTCTTTTTTTTTTGAAATTGGGGCATAATTAGCTCATCTCTTTTTTTTTTTTTTTTTGGTGAAAGAGCCTTAAGCTGTCACCCTGGATAGAGTACTGTGGCATCACAGCTCACAGCAACCTCCAATTCCTGGTCTGAAGTGAGTTCCTGCCTCCGCCTCCCAAGTAGCTGGGACTACAGGCGCCTGCCACAACGCCCGGCCATTTTTTGGTTGCAGCCGTCATTGTTGTTTGGCAGGCCCAGGCTGGATTCGAACCCGCCAGCTCAGGTGTATGTGGCTGGCGCCTTAGCCTGTTAAGCCACAGGCACCGTGCCGCTCATCTCTTTTTGTTAGGGGGTTTTTGCTTCAATAAGTCATAGATTTTATAGTCTTGAAAGCCTAGAGACTCATGATATGCATTTGAAAATTTATATAGTATAGAAGTTTTCAAACATGAGACATAATTAGGACAGTTACTTCAGTTAAATTAAGAAAATAAAAATATTTAATAATTTATACATAGAACCGCATTAAATTGGACATTAATTGGCCAGTCTTTTGAAGTATAGCTTGAGTTTTTGTCTGCGTATTTCCATATCACTGATTGAATTAGTATTATTTTCTCTCCTAAATATGTCAGCTCTGATTTCCTGTTTGCTTTCTTATATTAAGATGAAAGATTTTTAAGATTCTACCTTCCCACCCCCTCCCCACTCCATTTGCCAGCAACTTTAACTGACATGCATTCATTAATTTTTCTAAGCCATTCACGAAGTTGCCGTATAATGAATACCTTTTTTTCTGGGCAGCTGTTTTATTACTTTACAAGATATTTACTCATGTTGTATAATTATGGTTAATAAATGCAAGAGACCTTGCGCCCTTTGGACCTCTTGATAAGCACAGAGTGCAACGGTCCAGGGCAATGCGTAAAGGTGCTGGAAGAAACCTGAGCAAAACCTGACACTCGCTGTGTCACAGGCAAGTATATCGCAGTGGGGCCTGGGACCATAGTGTTCTTTCTGTGATGAAGCAGGTATATCTTTCTGATATATCTCAGAATATATCCCAGCTACCTGTGATGTAGGGACAGTTGACTTAAAGGCTTGCTGCTCAGTTTCTATGCCAATAAAATGGCAATGGGATGATACTTAACTTAAATGAGTGGGCAAGTGTCCAACACAAGGCATGGCACGTGTCACACTTCACAAGGTAACTCAGCACAGCTTAGCTGTTACTTATTTTTACTTCTATGCTTGGTAGTCTATTACCTTGTCGCACAAACATTTTTCATTATCTCCCCTTCCCCCTCTTGAGTATAGGAGGATGTTTAGATTTCTTTTTCCTCAAAGATACTCTTCCCTCGTGACATTTTCATACCACAGCTATTATACTATGTCTCTGGGTATGTTCTGTCACCACTGGAGAGGCAAATGCCATCGTCCTATTTAAGGGTTTTTCCTCCTTTCCCCAGGAAACGATATTTATGCTCTTGGGGATGACGTCACTCTCACTGAGATGCAGAGATGCATGGTCTCCTGTGTTTTGGATGACCATGTGAAAGAGGTGCTGACCCTCCACTATGTGAAGGGACGGAGCCAGTTATGACCTGGACGTCATGCTGCTGGCTCCCTTGGATGCTTCCCTCCTGAGACAGACACTTAGACCTGGGAACTGTTGATGGGTTGATGGAGAGCACACAGTAAAGGATTGAAGCCTATCGATGATTTTTACAGTCTGCAAAAGTAAATAGAGTCAGCTGATCCTACTTTTCTTAACAACCACTTAGTAGCAGTTTTCATTGTTATTAAAGGATTATCATTGAAGATACGAAGTCATTTATTCATTGGCCAGAAAAGTAGGGGGCGAGTGGATTCTTGGAACTGCCCTGGGTTGGACCACAGCCCCAGGGAAAGGCCTGAAAGCTGGAATGAGACTCAGGGTGCCGTCCAGAGGATCACTTGTTCTTCATGAACAAACAAGTTTGTTTTGCAGTCCTCCACAAGCTGGACAGAAGTGGGCTATTTCTTAATCACCTCCTGTTAAGTTGTGGCTTGCCCCTCTTCTGAGTTAGATATTTTTGTACTTTTCACAGTGTTGAAACTCAAATGCGTCTCTGTGTTACTAGCTCAGACGGCCTTTACAAAGGACCATGGACTGGCTGACGTGGACTAGCAACAGTGACATGTGTTCTCACGTTTCGGGGGCATAGGAGTCCAAGGTCAAAATGTCAACGGGGTTGGTTTCTTCTGAGACCTAGCTCCCTGGAGTCTAGATGGATGTCTTGTGTGTGTGTGTGTCTGTGTCCTAATCTCTAAAATTAGCACATGTACCACATAAATTCAGTAATGTACACAGTTATGATCTAGAAAAAATAGGGCAGGGGGCCCTCCCAGCCTTGTCTGGCTGTTAGTGCTGTCAGTGGCGGTGTGATTCTTTGACATAGAAGATTAGAAATTGACGTAGGTCACACTCACATTGATAAGGCCACACCCTATGGAACTCACTTAAATTAATTATCTCCTTAAAGACTCTGTCTCCAAATACAGGTACACTCTGTGGTACTCAGGGTAAGGACCTCGATATATGAATTTGGGGGGGATGGAGTTCAGTCCATGACAAGTCACCACCTGTCGAGCAGTGGTCATTTGGTAATAATTATTGGATAAATGATGGATGGATGGATTTTTGGTTAATTGTGGAAACTGTGGATTTAGCAATGCTAGCTATATGTTTGAGTGAAATAATGTTTTTTAAAGATTTTGTGTCTTTCGATCTTAAAGATATGCTTAAAAGATAACATGCCTCTGTGTTGTTTTGTTTATTCAAAACTTTGTGTGTTTTGTCTGCGGAAGTGGGTACCTTCACCAGTAAAAAAGAGCTAGCACCTCAGCAGACCTACCCAAGAATTTGCAGGGCCCTGAGCAAGAGCAGAGAGAGGCCGGCTGTAGTTACTACTAGCAAATTGTTCTAAAAGTGTGTGCAGTGCTCCTATTGTGACCAATCTGCCTTTCAGAGTGTCCTGGGAGGCCAGAGGGGTTTGATTTTAGAATTCTCAAGTTTGACCTGGTTCAGGAAGTGGCAATGCAAGGGGAATTGGTCCCAAGTCTCTTTCCCACTGAGGTTTCCGTCTGACCTCTAAAGAGTTTTGCAGGGAGTCCCCACCCCCCAGAGTTGTCATAACCTCTGACCAGTGGTGGAAGGTCCACTGAGGCCCTAGGGGAAAGAAGCCTTGGAGCCAGGAATTCTGGAACTGGGGTACGTCGGATATAGCCTCGAAGGGTCGGTACAGGCTTTGGACATTCACACCCACTTGACCTTGTGGATTTCTTGAACCAATAAAAAGAGTATAGTCTGCAGTCTAAGACAGTACTGGGGTCATTTCCAGCTTTTTCAGGAGATTATTCCCATACTCTGAATTCCCCACAAAATAATCAAGAGAGTTAGGGAGACAGAACATTATGAGAAAACCCCAGGGTCAGAGGTCGGCCACATTCAAAGGTGATTAGTAGAGGTGGCTGTTTCACTGGGAATTTGCTTCATTAAGTCTTGACCCTCAATACCTACAGTTTTTGCACCAGTGAGTCCCCTGAAAGACCAAGTAACCATTTGCGATGTGACTTAGTTCTAGAAGCTTGTGAACAGGCAGTTTCCGAGGGGAAGCACAGGATGAGTGGGCTCCTGCACCCCCTGAATGGGGCTGGCCCTCACCTGCAGTGAGCTGGAGGAGCTACCTGGCACCACCCATGTGCACTAGTGGGACTGCCCAGAATGAATGACTAGGGTTGCTAAAAAACTACTGTTTCAAATTATCCGAGGTGGTTTGCCAGGCTGTGCACAGAGCTTCAGAAGAAAGAAAAAAAGCCACTGGTTCTCTTCACCACATAGAATAATTTATAGGCATTACCAATTTAGTTGCCAGGGAGCAGCGGGTGGCCTGTGCCTTCCCCAATGGAAGGGACATTAGAGTGGAAGGTTTCAGTGCTGCTGATAGAAGGCAAGAGACCTTCTAATTAGCTACATGGCTGTCTTTACCCAGCATGGGTAGCTCTCTTTCTCATCAGAGTCCTTGTTTAGTCAAAGCCCTGCATTTCTGTTATTTATTTATTATTTATACTTCATCTCTTTCCAAAGAGAAGTTGAGACTGGTGGGAAGAAAAAAAAATGTGTGAGGGGGTTTGGGAGACTCTGTCAGGGGACTTTGGAGAAGAGAGTTCTGACAGAAGTTTGGAAGTTATTTTTTCTCTCCAGGATCTGGTTCTTGATAAAATGTCCTGTTCTACTTCATCATTACTTGGTAAGAACTTCTTTCAACTCTGTGCTGTCTGAATCCAGATAGCATCTTTGATCTTTACCTTCTCTCACTGCATGTACCATGCAGGCTTTCCATTGTGGAGAATAAAATTCAGATTGCTTACCAGAGCCTTAAGGCTTTTCCTGTCCAAGTGCAGTAGAACCCTTGGCTCTATTTCTGAAATCTCCTCTCCACATTCCTCATATAATATCATAGCTACATTAGTCTTTTAGTTCCTAAGAGTTCAAGTTCTCTCTTCCATGTACGTTTGTGTCTGTTCTTACATTGGCGTAGACTATTTACTCTCTCTTCTCCAATGTTCTATCCTTCTGCACTCTGGATTCCCCTTTTCTAACAATGCATCATTCTTTGGGAATCCCGTTCTCCATGACTGCTACATTTAAACCCAGCCCATATCTCCCCATTATCCTTTCTGAAATTTATTTATTTCCTTTATAACATTGCCCATGATTTTATCATTTCAAATCTCAAATTTGTAGTTTCACTGGATTCTATTTTCTGTCTTGCTTTCTTAGCATATAACTTTAATGACCACAGGGACTCTATCTTGGTCACCGTTGCATCACACAGCCCTCAAACTGAATCAGACACATAGCTGCAGCTGCTCAGCCATTATCTGATGGAGGAAAGGTTGAGAAATACCAGTTTAAAGAAAAGATCTGGGCTCGGCGCCTGTGGCTCAATGGGTTGAGGCGCCAGCCGCGTACACCTGAGCTGGCGGGTTCGAATCCAGCCTGGGCCCACCAAACAACAATGATGGCTGCAACCAAAAACTGGCCGGGCGTTGTGGTCCGGCCCAGCTACTTGAGAGGCAGAGACAGAAGACTCACTTAAGCCCAGGAATTGGAGGTTGCTGTGAGCTGTGATGCCATAGCACTCTATCCAGGATGACAGCTTGAGACTCTGTTTCAAAAAAAAAGAAAGAAAAGAAAAGATCTGATAAACTTCACTGGATTGGGAATATCTCCCCCGGACATGTGCATCCCTAGAGAGAGTAGAATTCTACTCTAAAGGACTTGGTTTATTAATAAGAATGTTAAGCATCAAAGAACCATCATGGAAAGTTTCTTAAGGAAATGAAGGTCCTTGGGGAAAGCAAAACTTGTGAAGTTGTTGCCCACTCATGTTTCTTTTTCCTTGTTTTGTCTCACAGAGCAGACCTGTTTTAGAGGTGGAATACTTAATAAGATAAAACTTTATAGACCATTTATAATACTGTCAAGAATGAGGGCCTGTATTTACTTAAGTGTGGGAGCCTAGCAAAGGAAGGAGTGAGAAGCCTGATCTTATTTCAAGCATAGGAGATTCTTCTTAGCCCTCTCTCTGTTTGTAGCTGCTGTAGCTTCAATCTCCTGAGCTCAAAGCAATCATCCTGCCTCCCTCTGCCTTCTAACTATGGACTCTCTGTAGATATGCACCATGCATCACCACTTCTGGCTGATTTTTATATATTTTTTTAGAGACAGTGTCTGCCTGTGTATCCCAGGCTGGTCTCCAACTTCTGGCCTTAAGTAATCCTCCAATCTTGAGGTCTCAAAGTACAAACATGACAGGCATCAGGCACAGTGCCAGGCCTTAAATTTTCTTTGTCATCCCAATCTCTCATAAGCTTGAGATTGATTTATTTACCATTGAAGATTGAAGACCTTTTCTGGATAAACATCAGGTGTTTGAGACAAAGACCCAAAGTCAATCAACATTATATTCTACCAGTGTCTGTGTGTGGTGTTGGGAATACCTTTCAGCTGTGCTGTCTCCCTCTGGTGGCCGTCAACGTGCACACGTGCCTGGGTGGCACAGACTAAGTCAGACTGTAGGTTGCTTTTCTTTCTTTTTTTTTTTTTATAATTTTATTGAATCATAATTCTGTACATTGGTGCAATCATAGGGCATGATTCATATACATTCAGAAATGTTTTGATCGTACTGTTACAGATAGCCTTCATGGCATTTTCTTGATCACT
>CAUYON010022059.1:0-18868 GCA_963573935.1 Arctocebus calabarensis | reverse complement strand
ATCCTAGGGTCTCAAAGCTGGTTCAATATACATAAATCTATAAATGTAATTCAGTACATAAACAAATTAAAAAATAAAGACCATATGATTCTCTCAATTGATTCAGTAAAGGCTTTTGACAATATCCAGCATCCCTTCATGGTCAGAACACTTAAAAAAATTGGTAGAAAAGGGATATTTCTTCAACTGATAGAGGCCATCTACAGGAAATGACAGCCAATATGGTATTGAATGGAGTTAAATTGAAACCATTTCCACTTAAATCAGGAACCAGGCAAGGTTGCCCATTGTCTTCATTGCTCTTCAACATCGTAATGGAAGTTTTAGCCATTGAAATCAGGGAAGAAAAGGCGATCAAGGGGAGGGTCAGAAGAGATCAAACTTTCATTCTTCATAGATGATATGATTGTATATCTGGAAAACACCAGGGATTCTACTGCAAAATGTTAGAAGTGATCAAGGAATACAGCAATGTCTCAGGCTACAAAAATCAACACCTATAAATCAGTAGCCTTTATATATACCAACAATAGCCAAGCTGGAAAAACAGTCAAGGAGTCTATTCCTTTCACAATAGTGCCAAAGAAGATAAAATATTTGGGAGTTTATCTAACAAAGGATGTGAAAGATCTCTATAAAGAGAACTATGAAACTTTAAGAAAAGAAACAGCTGAAAATGTTAACAAATGGAAAAATTTACCATGCTCATGGCTGGGAAGAATCAACATTGTTAAAATGTCTATACTACCCAAAGCAATATATAGTTTTAATGCAATTCCTATCAAAGCTCCATTGTCGTATTTTAAAGGTCTCGAAAAAAATAATACTTCACTTTATACGGAATCAGAAAAAACCTTGAATAGCCAAGACATTACTCAGAAATAAAAACAAAGCAGGAGGAATCATGCTACCAGACCTGAGACTCTACTATAAATCCGTAGTGATCAAACAGCATGGTACTGGCACAAAAACAGAGAGGTAGATGTTTGGAACAGAATAGAGAACCAAGAGATGAATCTAGCTACTTACCATTGCTTGATCTTTGACAAGCCAATTAAAAACATTCAGTGGGGAAAAGACTCCCTATTTAACAAATGGTGCTGGGTGAACTGGCTGGCGACCTGTAGAAGACTAAAACTGGACCCACACCTCTCACCATTAACTAAGGTAGACTCTCATTAGATTAAAGATTTAAACTTAAGACATGAAACTATCAAAATATTAGAAGAAAGTCCAGAGGAAACTCTTTATGGAATTGGCTTGGGTGAATATTTTATGAGGAGGACTCCCCAGGCAATTGAAGCAGTATCAAAAATATACCACTGGGACCTGATCAAACTAAAAAGCTTCTGTACAGCTAAGAACATAGTAAGTATAGCAAGCAGACAGCCCTCAGAATGGGAGAAAATATTTGCAAGTTATGCCTCCAACAAAGGTTTGATAACCAGAATACACAGAGAACTCCAACGTATTAGCAAGAAAAGAACAAGTGATCTCATTTCAGGGTGGGCAAAGGACTTGAAGAGAAACTTCTCCAAAGAAGACAGGCGTACGGCCTACAGACACATGAAAAAATGCTCATCATCCTTAATCATCAGAGAAATGCAAATCAAAACTACTCTGAGATATCACCTAACTCCAGTAAGACTAGCCCACATGACAAAATCCCAAAACCAGAGAAGTTGGTGTGGAAGTGGAGAAAAGGGAACACTTCTACACTGCTGGTTTGAATGCACACTACTACATTACTTTTGGAAGGATGTTTGGAGAGTACTTATAGATCTAAAAATAGACCTTCCATTCAACCCTATAATTCCTTTACTAGGTGTATACCCAGAAGACCAAAAATCACACTACAATAAAGACATCTGTATCAGAATGTTTATTGCAGCCCAATTCATAATTGCTAAGTCATGGAATAAGCCCAAGTGCCCATCGACCCACGAATGGATTAATATACTTTGGTACATGTACACCATGGAATATTATGCAGCCCTAAAGAAAGAAGGAGACTTTACCTCTTTCGTGTTTACATGGATGAATTTGGAACATATTCTTCTTAGCAAAGCATCTCAAGAATGGAAGAAACAGTATCCAATATACTCAGCCCTACTATGAAGCTAATTTAAAGGTTTCATATAAAGGCTATAACCTAACTGTAGCACAAGAGTATGGGAATGGAGGGGACGGGGAAGGTTGGGGTGGAGGAAGGGTAATTGGTGGGACCACGCCTATGGTGCATCTTAGAGGCATACAGGCAGAACTTACTAAATGCAGAATACAATGTCTTTATACAATCACTAAGAAAATGCCATGAGGGCTATGTTGAGCAGTTTGATGAAAACATTTCAGATTATACATGAAATCAGCACATTGTTCCCCTTGATTGCACTAGTGTATGCAGCTATGGTTTAATATTAAAAAAAAAAAAAGAGAGAGACTTAGGAAGGCAATGAGATAACACACCCAATTGACACCTGACACCTGACTCCATAGAGCATCAGATTATTTTAAAAGACAAATTTATCACTCAAGCGGTACCAGACATTCAAAGAAAACCCCAGAAATGGGCTCTAGGCCCAGACCATAACCAGGAGAATCTTCTTAAAATGGCCACTATGGTCTTTTATAACTGAGACCTGGAGAGAAAGGAGGAAAAAGAGAGAAAGGAACAGAAAAGAATGACAGCTCTAGTAATGGCACTCCAACAAACAAGCAACTTTCAGTGGCAGAGGGAACCCAGAGGAGCTAAAAACAAGTGCTTCTAATGTGGTCAGACTGGTCACTTCAGAAAAAACTGCCCCCAGGAGCACCACTGGCTTGGCAAGCCACCTGGCCCCTGGCCAAAATGCAAGCGTGACCACTGGAGGGTGGCCTGTCCCCAGAGGCAAAGGCCTCCTGGGACAGTGACCCCTTCGGAGCCCAAACTGAACTGAGGGTGCCTGGGGAAAATTCTCATGGCTCCAGCTTGTGTCATCACCCCTCAAGGGCCCCAGGTTTGCCTTATAATGGAGCACCAGGAGATAAAATTTCCTTTTGACACTGGAGCCACCCTTTCTGTACTTCTCTCTAGCCCTGGTCTTTTATCCCTCAAAACCATAACTATACAGGGGAGGTCTGGAAAGCCAGTTACCAAATTTTTCTCTCAGCTTTCAAGTTGCAATTGGGATGACTTGATGTTCTCTCATGCCTCCCTAATCATGCCTGAAAGTGCTGCTTCCCTATTGGGGAGGGACATACTAACTAGAACAAGAACTTTTCCCTCCTGGAGATCTAGTCATGATCAAAACTCTTCCCTCTAATTCACCTTCCCTAACCCCAACTTGGGAAGTCCCCTTTCCTGTTATCTTGTCTTCTTCTATAGCTGTTGAAGTTATAGGAGTCGATTCCTGCATACATCATTCACGAGTAAAATCCTGGAACCCTCCATCTTCAACTGAGGCAAACAGTGAGGACAGCCAACCACAGACCACCAACACTTAAATGTCATCAAGCCACATGCAATAAAGATGGTTCCAGTCCACGAACCCCTGTATCACTCTCCCCCGGAGAAACCCTAATTGCCCTCTTCTATCATCACCTGATTCAGCAGGAAGCAGATAGATGGAGTCTTTGCCCCTTTTTCCTAACAGCACTTGGGGTTTCTACTCAGAGAGGGAGAATTGATGTGGGACATTTGGCGCCCTAGCCACCTCAGCGGAGCTAGCGGACCTGCTGCCTCCTCCTTTGTGGTGTCGGTGCTGCAGCAGCCAGCTGAAGAACCAGAGGGCTGGATGACAGGCAAGGAGGGGAACCTCCAACCCCCACTAGAGGCTCCAATAGCCAAAAAGCCCAGACAACTGCTGAGGAGTCACCTGTGCCTCTGTGTCTCCTTCACTTTGCACTTGGGACTAAACGTGGAACCCTCATTCCCTATGCCTAGATCAGTTTCATGTGAATTTCCTGGGCCTCAATTCCATGAATAGACTGTGTCCATTCATTGATGCATTCATTCACTTTGCCCCGGAGGGGACTGTGGTCGTTCTTGACACATTCATTCACCTTCCAAATAAATAAATTAATCAATTAAAAAAAAATAAAATAAAAAGAGAGAAGACCACATGTTTTGACCTTAGAGATTTCCAGGACATGGTAAGTAAAAGTTGAAAGTAAGTATTACTAATATTATAATCCTATTTTTGTAAAAAAAAAAAAATACATGTAATTTTATGTATAAACAATTATTCCTATTTTCATTTCATTTGACACATCCTTAGATTTCTCATTCAAGGGTTTTTTTAATAGTTTTATTTATTTATTTATTTAGAGACAGAATCTCACTTTATCGCCCTTAGTAGAATGCTGTGGAGTCACAGCTCACAGCAACCTCCAGCTCTTGGACTTAGGCGATTCTCTTGGCTCAGCCTCCTGAGTAGCTGGGACTATAGGCACCCACCACAATGCCCGGCTATTTTTTGATGCAGTTTGGCCAGGGCCGAGTATGAACCCACCACCCTCGGTATATGGGGCCGGCACCCTACTCGCTGAGCCACAGGTGCCGCCAAGACTTATTTTTTTTTTTAAAAATGGAGAGTTCTATTTTTTTTTAAATGCATCTGTCTTGAGTATTTAATCTTGATTCCACATGTTACATTTACAACGGCAGGTCTACACACTACTTTAATAAAACACCAGCATGTTGGGGGCTAGAGTGGTCCAAGGGACTAGAGTTTGGAGACTGTACAAACATGTTGATCTAACATGGCTTTCAGCACTATGAAAGAAACATGACATCTACAGAAGAAGGTGTCAGAACCAAGCTTAAACATAGACAAAGGTAGATATAAGGATGATCAATGGAAATTGGTAAAATTAAAGTGCTAAATATTTCAGTCTTTCTAAGTTCAAAAACTAGAAGGAGTGAGAAAGGAAACAGTCTTGGCATCCAATCACTTATTCTTTCATCATTTAGCTAATGGGCATTGTGCACTGCAAGTGTGTCAAGGTTGGTTAACAGTTGAAGGTGGTAAGTGTGATCTCTCCCTTCTCAGATGGGTTTACAAAGGAGGGTAGAATACAGACAGTGTATGAGGCAGTGGTTAGGTGCTAGGATCATGGGACACCCACAGTGGTGTGAGCCAATGTAGGAAGTGACTTAAGGTATGTTAAGGGTGGATTAGTGGAGAAAAAGTTGAAAGGAAAGCCTAAAATGAAAGGTTTTTTTGATCTAAACTATAAAGAATCACTCAAGAGATTAATAAACTGTGACATATTTATACCATGGAATACTATTCAGCCATAAAAAACATGGAGATTTTGTATCTTTTGTTACAACTTGGATGGATCTGGAGAACATTCTGCTAAATCAAGTATCACTAGAATGGAAAAACAAACACAAAATGTACTAAACACTAAAGTGAACTTTGTAGATTAACAACAACATGCTCACATGAGAGAATAATTCAATTAAATTCAAGAAAAGGGGGAAGGTTTCAGTAAATTCCCACCTAACAGAAACAATATAGAGAAAATGGCACACTTTCCCAAAGTCACAACTTGAACTCTACCTTACAAATGCAAATAATGTAACATAATCATATGCACACACGTAGTAACTCAAAATAATTTTTTTTTAAATCATTCACATATGAAAACAGTGAGGAATGATGAATACATCAGGCCTTTGTGAAGGCCCCTGGGTGGCAAAGAAGACACAGCTTTCAGATGTCTGCAGGAAGCTTGTAAAGGTTGGGGGGCAGTTCTGAGAGAAAAGGGGGAAGTAATAAGACCTGGATTAGACAGGTAAACAGGGAGCCAGGGGTGAGGGTAGAGTTGGTGTTAGGTACTTCTCATGGGCAGCTTTCCGTGCACAAGTTGCAGTTGTGTGGGTATGAATTTTACATTTTTTGTATGCTAATATCAATGTAGGTTGACTAATCATTAAAAAATTCTGTGCACAGTATGACTTTCCATTTTGCTTCAGTTTTTCACTGAACATTTTTGTTAATATATTTTATCTCCATTTATTACATTTAAATGTTGCTTCTCGTTTCTGCAGTGTTTTGCATGAAAGGGTGAATTAGTTATGAGATAGAAGTAGATGTCCAGAATTCAAATCAGTAATTAGCATAAATCCTGTCAAGTGTTACTTTTCTCAAGTTGGTGCAGGTTTACTTGATGTTTGAATTGACATTTTATAAATATATGGATATAACCAGCCCACTGTATAAGTGGGTTCCAGCACCTGTGGATTCAACCAACTGTGGATGGGAAATATTTTGGGGAAAAAAAGGATAGCTGTATCTGTACTGAATGTGTACAGACTTTCCTCCACCATTATTTTCTAAACAATACAGGGGAACAATTATTTACATAGTACTTACATTGTATTAGGTATTACAAGTACTGCAGAGATGATTTATAGTATATGGGAGAGCAGTGTAGATTATATGCAAATACTATGCCATTTTATATAAAATTTATAAGTGCCCATGGATTTTGGTAACAATAGGGATCCTAGATACAATCCTCCATGGATACCAAGGAATACTATATATGCATATAAGCATATGCAAGTAAATGCACACATGTGCATATTCAGAGTCCAGTGTATAAATGGGGTAATGGTCCATGTTCATTTCTTTAATGCATTGAAGTTTATGTCAGACAGTTGCAAAGTTATTTAAAGTAAGCACAATTAGGCACAGCAGGTTCTTTATGCTAGGCTACACAAATCATTTGTCAGATTATATTTGCTATTTTCTTTTAATGATAGCATTTCTTGTTCAGGGATGTCCCAGTTTTTAGAAAATGGGTGACTCAGAGAGCCATTTTGGAAATAAAATGTGGGCCTTCAGGAAACTGGCAATAAAGGAGTTGAAATTAGCAATTAAGTAACCAGAAATTAAGCATTTGTGTTCCAGAACCTTAATGAGTTTAACTTGTAGTCTCTGAGACCTGCTGTGGCCTAATGAAAATACCAACTCAACCCCTCATGGGTGATGAATTAGAAAAACTGAAGACTCAAAGATAGTAATTCAACAACACCCAGAGTGGAATTTGCAATGCAGTGTTTCAGAACATATATAATTCATGAGGAAAATGAAATATTTCTAACAAAGAGTATCCACCAAAGAAGACTGTCCTTCTTTAGAACCACCTGAGACTTTATAACAACGCAGTTTAAAAAGTATTTAGTTATTAAATTCTTTTTTTCCTTTACATAGCACCATTTAATGAATTAAAGAACATCTTTTTAAAAAACTCAAAATAGGAATTTCACACTCTCTTTAGAGCAATGCATTTAATACATTCACAAGATTTCAAATGAAAAACATACATTATTCATGCTACAGTTTTAAATCTTCCTTGAACAACACACACAAAAAAACACAGTACTCAAACTACATGTTTTAACAAGAGGAATGTGAAATATCATTTTGACAAAACAGGTTTAAAATAATAAAACCAACTTGGAACTACTCCAGCACCAGCCGATTTCCTTAAGGGCAAACCAAAGGGGGTAGGGAGCAGATAAGGTCATGTGAAAAGAAACCAACCCTTGACCCCCACCCACTGATATGCAACTGTTTTAAATCCCCTACTTTACCCTACTCTGGGACTCACTCATACAGTTGCCTTCTTTTCTGGCACCTTCCTCTCTCTGCCTTTATAGTTTTTTCGATCCAAAGTTTTCACAAAAATTGTAAATAGTTAGAGGCATGTCACTGAATAACAACTATAACAACATGCTAACAACAACAACAAAAAGCCAATTTATCCATGAATGTTGAAAGAAGGGGCTTAGGGGGTGGCACCTGTGGTTCAGTGAGTAGGGCACTGGCCCCATATACTGAGGGTGGCAGGTTCGAACCTGACCCCAGTCAAACTGCCACAAAAAAAAAAAAAAAATAGCTGGGCATTGTGGCAGGTGCCTGTAGTCCCAGTTACTCAGGAGGGCTGAGGCAAGAGAATCGCCTAAGCCCAAAAGCTGGAGGTTTCTGTGAGCTGTGATGCCACAGTTTCTACTGAGGGTGACAAAGTGAGACACTGTCTCTAAAAAAGAAAAAAAAAAGAAAGAAAGAAAGAAGAGGCTAGGATTAGGTGAAATTTATTTTTACATTCATTCATTCATTTGTGCATGTTTATCTTTGCTTGAAGATTTGGGGAAATTTAAAGCGTAGTGAGAAAACAGTAGCGCATATGTTTCATTCACTTCACTCCGGTTTTAGAGCATAGGAATTGTGCCCAAAGGTTAGAATAAGGAATTAAATATTCCAAGAAATACCCCAAACATTAATTACAAATAGAAGATTACACTATTGAAGAGCTTATGATAACATGGAAAAATATTTAAGTTATAAAGTGAAATGAAAAAGTAAGATACAAAACTATATACAATATGAAGCTCAACTATATAAAAACCAACTAACCAAAATATGCTCTTAAAAAAGCTAAAATAAACCTTGAAAAAAAGTTTAAAATGTTAATCATGGTTATGTTTAAATAGTGTATATACAGTGATTTTTTTTCTGCCTTTACTTTTCTGTCTTTTCCAAATTTTTCTCTCTAAAGTGGGTAGACTTTTTTTTGAGACAAAGCTCTGTGGCTCAGGGTAGAATGCCCTGGCATCCTAGCTCACAGCAACCTCCAAGTCCTGGGCTCAAGCGATTCTCCTGCCTCTGCCTCCCAAGTACCTGGACTACAGGCGCCCGCCAAAATGTCAGGCTATTTTTTGGTTGCTGCCATCATTGTTGTTTGGCTGGCCGGGCTGAATTCGAACTCACCAGCTCAGGTGTAGGTGGCTGGCGCCTTAGGTGCTTGAGCCACAGGCGCCGAGCCGGCTGACTTTTTTTTTAAAGACTATTAATTACAAAAGACTAAATCTAACAAAAGTATTGAATCTGAGTTAATGAATTTAAGCCCAGACTATAAGGAAGGATCTATACATTTATAAAACTATTTAAAAAAAACAGGCTACTCCATGAATCACTGTTAGAAGTAACTCAGCAGACATTTAATGGACTTTGAGCCTCTTCTCCAGTCTAGTGAAAGATCTCACCAGATCCCACCTGATGAAAAATGTTGAATTCAGTGGAAATGTCACAGATTTACAAAAGGGAACAGAAATACCCACAATTGGCAAAAATTTACTTACACTATAGTAGCTCATTAATACTAGAATCATATTAAATATGAGGGTTTTCTCCTTTCTGTGTAGATATTAAGCTATAAAAACATTTTTATCACAGTAACAGTAGAAAACCAATCCTAATTTAGAAACAGAAAAGAAAAAATGCAACAATGGACTGTGAACAGCACTGAATTTAGAAAATTATAAAAAGGGCTTTCTAAATGATATATTTATATATATCATTTCTAAATGATTCCCGTTAAGACACTTGTTTCCTGTACATACTTTGAAGCCTCCCCCTTCTCTCACAACAGAAAAAAAGAGGCAAAACTTCCAAGTGTTTTCTCCGAAGTATCTACTGGTTTGCTCATCTGACAAACCCCTACTAAAGGCTCATAATGTGCTAGGCACTGGGATCCCAAAGAGAAGAAAAGACTTTTCCCTACCTCAAGGACATCTCAGTCTTCCCAAAGCAGGAAGCAGACACAATACCAACGATAATACATCAATTAAAAGCAGATGCCACTGCTTTGCGTATAATTAAAGGACATACAGCAGTTCTCACTTGAATGATTTCTACAAATATCCGCTGAAACACTGAAACTTTCCTCACTTACTAGGAGGCAAAATTATTTCCTCCTGATAAATACTTTCTAGAAAGGGCAGGCATTAAATTATACTTTGTGATGTTTGCCCCTAGCCATCACAAATGCCTAGTGAAGTCAGTTAACTTTCTTTAAAAAAAATGGAACATATTTAACTCCAAGAATGACACATTTTGAAAGAGAGAGTAAGTGACTGGTGTAATATCCAGATCAAGACACATCAGTACCACCAAAGTTTGAGATGTAGGAGTACAGGTCTCAATTACATCTTTCCACCTCCTCTCCCATTCTTTGACTTTCAATATGCTCCTGCGTCAGCCACTCCAGATCTTTCTGCACATTTGGGTGGTCTTCCAGATCTTCATACAGTGATCTGATGATGTCTGATCTCCTATAATTCTCAGGCCTGACTAGGCTTCGTACAACCTGGAGGCATCGCTCTTTTAGAGTATACACTGGCAGTATGATGTTAGCAAAAATAGACTGTCCATCAACATTGAGAGATGGCGCAAATAATTCTGTTTGGTTAACCAGAAGCCCATCATATGTCCCTGCATCTCTGAAGAGCCAAAAGTGACCTCGGTAGCTGTGGATGCGGCGGCCAGTACCGGGCTGCAGCGTCGGATAGGGCTGCGGCTCACTGTCGAAGTTGAGCCACACAGGCAGCACGCCGCACGGGCTGCGGTTGCTGAAGATGACTTGGGAGGGCTCGTGTGAGTTTACCCAACGTAGCACCTGCTGCGGCCACTCGGCATCCATCTCCTCCTCGGTACCCGACTTCTCTGGGTCGGACTCTTCTGGGCCAGACTGCTTGTGGCCCTACTCTTCAGTGCCATGTTCTTCCGCGCCGGCTTCCTCAGCACCGGCCTCAGCCTCTTCTCTTTTCCCCGCCCTCCAGGGCATTAGTTATTAAACTCTTTGGAAAACATTTTCAGCAGTTCACTGAGAAGATTTTCAATGTCAAAGTCACATTCCCACAGTTTTCTCACTGCTTATCTTGAGAGTTTCATAATTATGTGTTTATTTATATTCCTTAGATGAATATTTCTTTAAAATGGGTCTATAGATTTCATGAAGGAAACTGTGCACTTTTACACAGACCATAAATATTTCAAAGATATTTTAAGTTTTATTTTATAAGTATTTCTTATATAATATTAAGCATTTTATATTTGTGATCTGACTATTCCCACACATTTTCTATGCCTAAATTGATACTTTAACAGTATCTTAATAGTGATCTATTAAAGAAAGAGTAGAGGCCAACTTCATTTTTCAAAGATGCTTTGAAGACACAAAGGCAAAGGGTAAGATGGCAAACAGTGGAGTGAAGCTTCTACTGTTAGAATACTGAGGGTTTAGAAACTCTAGGAGTGCCTTGCCTTACTATACCTCAGGTAAAAACTAGTATACTTGCTTGTGATAATAAATTACCAAGGAATGAATGATATATGTTTTTAAAATAGTGTCATTTTATTTTCTTTTGCATGTAAATGCTATGGCTTCCCTAGGAATGTATCTATCTTAGCAGCTGTGGAAGTAAGACAAAGTCAGGGATAAACTATCTCTAACATATTACATAGTCTTTTTTATCAGTTAAATTTGTCTTCAACAGAAAATATACTAACTAATTAAATACTCTAATATGCCACATGGGTTGATTTCATAAGAGAAAGTTCTGAAAGTCAAAAAATGTTTTCTTGTGTGGTTTGGTTTTTCTGGAAAATAACTTAAACTTATGTTCCACTTGGCTTTCCTATATTGACTCACAACTCCCAAAGAAGGCCTATCCTGAAGCAACAAAACCTCTGAGTCCAAAGTCCTGACATGAAATAAAATTTCCACATGGAGAACTGGAAACCTATCAAAGTATAGGCAGAGCATGAAAATAACTTAAATATCAGATATCATGCTGTATTGGAACATACTAAAAAAACTTATAGGAAAGTGAAATAAAAGTATTACTATTAGTTACTGAATCTTGAGGAAACATAATATGAACATGTAAAGTATTACATATAACTTATATAATACTTTAAGTTATGAACGTATAATATAAATTTATATTATGTTAAATAGAATAATTTTAGTAATCATATTAAGCCTTAGGGGTAGTAATTTCTGAGTAAGTTTCTGCAATTGCAAAACTACTCCCATTATATCCTGAGACATCAATAAATGCTTTATAAAATGTATTTTAATGATATCATAAGTCCACTACTCTATGTGCATCTGCTGCCATGGTATGTGGTAGAATAAATAAACTCTTTCTCAGTAATAGGATTTTGGTTCAGAAATTCTAGGTCCACTGATCAGAAACTTAAATGCTGATTTTGTTTAGTTTTATTTTGGCTATTTAAATTAGTCACTTAATATTTTTTGTAAAGTAACTGGATGGTGAAAAAAGGAGTAACCAGTTTCATTGCATTCCTGAGACTTATAATCCTAAAAGGTTTATTGAGTGGTGCTGCTAAACCAGGGAAGAGTGTGGGAATGGATTAAATGCCCAGGAGATGACTCAGGAAGCTGCCTAGGGAACCGGGAGGATATTCACTCAAAATATCTACTCAGCAGTATTGACCCTGAGTTTCTAATGTGAGGATATACTATGAGGTGATGTAAAATCCCTTGATTATTTTTACATGCTTTGACATAGGACTCATTTAAACATGTTTAGGAATGAGTGAGCTGCCAACATTTCTCAACTCTTTGAGGAAACATTTATGAGCAAGTAATCCATCCCTTTACTATCAGAGTCACTGCAATATTTTGTGTATGTATATGTATTTTCATGGAAATTTCAGTGGGAAGATTATTAGGAAGCTAAATCTGCTAACAATCACAAATGTAGAATTTGGAGCATTAGGGATTTTGTGGGAGTTTTTAAATAACTCATCCCTATTGGACCTATAACTATTAAGTAGATAATGAGAGGAAGTGCAATTATTTTTGGTGCTTATATACTGAAGAAACCTCTCTCATGGCCTTTCTTCTGGCTCATTGAATTTCCTCTGTCACTTCTTCCGGTATCTAGCTGTATTTCTTCCAATGCTACAGATGGAAGATTCTGTACTTTAGGACAACTTCAGGCTAACAATTCACCACAATATCATCTCCCTACCCACTTCAAGGAATGAATGTTTCTCTGGACATGGATGAGTGCATATATCAGGAGGAGGACTGAGTCTTTTATTACCAGCACCCTTTCATTATCCTGAGCAAAAGCAGATCATGCGGAAAGGCCCCTGAATCCCTTCCTTGCTGTCTCTTCTACTCTTTCCCCAGAGCTCAGAGCTAGGATGAACAGTAAACAGAAGGTAGGATGGTTACAAGGCTATGTCACTATAAACATCCAAGATGAAAGCAGTTATCCAAATGCATCATTGCTAACCTGTACTTTACTGGCTGTAAGAATAAAAGGAAGGCAAAATATTAGAATAAAATTCTTGAAATGGCAACATAGGTCCAACCCACTTGTAGGCAGAATAGGGACCAAAGACCCCATTTTTGGAAAAGGAAAAAAAAAAACAGAAAAAGGTAAAAATTGAAAAGTAAGCTGAGTGAGTTGTAACAAAGATGTCAGCTACTTTGCCTTTAAACTAGCCACTGCTAATATTCTTATCTGAGCAAGTTTCCTGCTTTTCCTAGAACTCTGACTGTTGGGGATATAGCTTACAAACAACCCTGCTGAATCTGTGAAAACTCTGAGTAAGAATGGCCATAGAAGAGGTTATGGAAAGACCTGGAAAGATACATTAACTAGGCCATTTCCTGCCCAGTAAGCAGACAAAGCAGATACCCATTGTGGAGATTTGCATTTGGCTGGAGATCAAAGGGAACAGCTCAAAGCCCTGAAATATGGGCAGGAGGGCTTATATCCTTTATCACAGAGGAAGACCCTCTCTGGTTGTGATGAGAGGAAAATTCCTTTCTCCCCACTGATTCTCCAGAGGAAATTGATACCAATGAGGTTTTACTTCACAGGGAACTACCAGAGTTTAACCACTCCCTAGGAAACTCTGTGTGTGTGACCTCAGACAGGAGGCTGCTCCCCACACAAGGCTCAGGTTCTAGATTCTCAAGGCTGCTCAGACCCTTAAAGTTAATAATTTTAAACACAGTAGGAGCTCATATACTCACTTGGAGAAACTTGTGGTATCTTTGTTCCCTCCTTCAGCTTACCCTATGGGCAAATAGCCCTCAATAAAAGCTGAGTGGAACTTACACTCAGGGCCATTGCCAGAACCCCACAAATGGGTGTTGGTCCCCTAAGTTCCCACCTTTGAAAATTCTATTCTGTGTCTCTTGTCTCTTTCTTTCTCAGCATTTCTAACTTTATATTTCTTCAATGGTCACTGCCAGTTCCAGGTCTTAGCAGACCCTGCCCCTAGGATGGAACCCTGATAATACCCCTTTTAATATTTCACTCATTTCTAGTCTTTAAATGTGCTAATAGAATTTTTAAAATGCTTTCAAGATTAGCCTGAGTCTTCATTCATTTAAATGTCACATTTGAGGCAATTTTTCATGAAGCTATATCATCATTATAAGGATTAATTTAAATGTCAGCACAAAAATTCATCAAGAACATGTTTCATGGGTAATCCACCATTTGCCCTTGCTTGAGGGAATCAATTTTGTTTTATTTTCATACATTATAGACAGTGCCACAAATAATCTGTTCAAGTGATACTCTTAAACTAAAAACCACATTATATTCCAAACAGTAAAATTCTTGGATCAAAAGACTGAATATTTTTATAATGGTTAAGATGGGTTGTCAAATTGCTCTCTAATGCTGTTCTTGCTCTCAAACATTGTAAGGTCTATTCAGCTAACAACAAATATTTATTTTTTTCACAAGTAAGCTGTGTACAGGGGACACTGTTCTGTGTGACATAGCCACTCTTTATGAGGGGCAACATAACCCTGGATTTATAACATTTTGGACAGTTTTTTAACCTTAGTGAGTCTTAATACATGCCCTGTAAAATAAAGGTGATATACAAAATCAAACAAGAAATTGATTATTCAGTAGACATGTACACTATCAGTTATATTTCTCCCCTTTAGTTGGGTTGGAAACATTATTACTTAAAGGAATTATATGTAAAATCTTTTACATGCTCACCAGCCTCCCCCAAGTTATTTAATGAATAAACACCACACTACATGCTTAAAATCCAGACGTGTATATTTGCATTGCTTAGACAAGTATAGACATTTCCTCTCTGACCTTATTTCCTATTACCTCGTCCATTCTCTCATGTGCTCCAGCCTAGGGGTCTACCCTTAGTCCCAATAACATGCCAGGCTTTTTCTGGTCTGAGAGTGCTCACACTTGCCATGTCCTGCAAGAATTTTCGTTATGCCCCACCTCCCTCCTTCTCATAATGCAAGACTTGGTTCAGGGGCTCCCTTCCCTCAGCAGCCTTCTGTCTGCCCTACCTAAAGGCACACTCCATCTCATTGTCCAATTTTAATGACCTCATGAAACTTATCAATTGCTAAAATTATCTAATTCATACAGTTGTTTACTTGCTTATTATCTGTCCTCCAGGGGCAGAACATAAGCTCCAAAAGACAATGCCCAGATCCTGACACACATCAGGTACTAAACAAGTATTCTTTGCTTTCAAGCCCCATTGTAACTCATTTACTGCATCACAAGGAAGAGAAATTATTGACTATTTTTTTCAACCTAACTGAATAACTTAATAATCACCAACAAATTACATGTGATATTACATATGCAGATCATTACTAAAGTTTTGAGATATGGAAAAATCAAGAAATGTAAAATCCATGGATGGAAACAAATGAAACCCTCCCAGCAACAACAAGCCAAGTGAGTTGAAAGTGGCAAATGTGGATCAGAAAGGACACTGTTGACTGTGTTTCATGTAATTGAAATAATCAACTATAACACAATCAGTCTCAAAACTCTCACAGGGACCAATGTATAACCAGTGAACAGCACCGATCAAACTTTAACTCTTAGAACAAAGCACTCTAGAGTCCTGCTTCAGAAAGTTTCAACTCCAAAGGCTAATTGCTGATTTACAATTGCTGATTTACATTTACAATGATCTCATCTGAAGGGGAAAGGAATTTTGGCTCATGTTTTCCCCCACCAATTCTGTAAGGTTTTTAAATAGCCCACATCTTTCCATAATTGTTGAGAGAAGAACCATTGAATTCATGGGGGGACTTATTTTGAGATTAATCAAAGCTCTACTTTCATTTGATTTTTGCTGATACCTTCCCATCTCCTTTGCCTTTATAAGTCTCCAAAAATAGCCCTGCACATAAATTATGCATCAAGTCTTTATATATCCTGGTCTTTTTCTTTTCCTGTCTCATCTCCACCCAAGGAGAAACACAAAAACTCTTAGGCAGTACCTATTGTTTCTGCTGTTGAGGTTTTAAAAATTATTTTTAAATTTTCACTTTCTGAAAGACACTAAAAGTTCTGTTTCCCTTTTTTAATTCATAAGTGTATAAAGTGAGTAAAGGGCCCACATTATTTTTTAGCTTTTTATTTTTAGTACAAAAATGAATACTCTTATTTCTAGAGGTAGAGTATTTTCCTTTTGTCCAAAATTATTCCTGGATTACACTTTGCTAACTTTAGTGGCTATTCATATTGTAAGGTAAGTATTGCTTATTTTTTTTGTGTTTAAGTATATGCTTATTTGATTGGGCTTTTTTCCTTAGTAAATACTAGGAAACATAAACTGATACAACCTTTATTGAAGAAGAGCAGTGTGCTGCATGGTGGACAAGCATTATCTTCAAAACAAATGAGTTATCACCAAGGATGAGTTTGTACCCACTATTTATACATAACAATCTGAGTCAGGTCCATCAGACTCCAGGACCTACACCCTACCCCACATTACTATGCTGCTTCATAGGCTATGGACCAATCACATTCATTAAAGATAAAACATCTAAGCCAAGCATGGAGATCTTTATGTAGCTTTCCTGTAGAGATCAAAAGCTCTTAGAATTTTTAGAGTTCAAGAAACTATATTACTTCTTTTGCCTCCTTATTCTGTTATTGTGAGATCTCTCAGCACTTAATCAGCTGACTTTCAACTAGAACAAAAATAACAACCCAAATATCTAAGGGAAGGCTGCTCACCACTGCAGTGTGGTTCCTTCTTGCAGACTGGCCCCTATACTGCATTGCTAGGCTTTTAGTCTCATGGGATGATACAATTACAATTGAATCTCAATGAATGGAAGATATTTGCTTGAACTCCCAGAGCCAGGATAAACTTGAGGCCTCTGATAGACCACACGGGACTCTTCGACAATGCAAAGGTGTAGCCAGACAAGACCTTTCTAGGATTTTTCCAGCATGGGTAGAAACCAGGCCTATATTCTTTCTGTTTCAGCGTGTAAAAGAGATAGGAAGCAAATGGTGTGATGATTTCTCTCTTGTATTTTGGCAAAAGGAGAAGAACATTCCATTTCCCTTTAAATATTAGAAAACACAATATATAAAATTAAAACAATCAGAAAATTCTAAGAAAGTGGAGCATCATAAGGTTCTTCCTCAGTTATAAGTTCCCCCCACTCACAGTGTTGTTATTACCTCTACTATGAATTTCTATCCAAGATTCCATCCCCAATAAACACATTAAATAAACATTTCAAACATATATTGAGAATTCATTTTCTAAACAAGAATGATATAAACATTTTTTAGCAGAACCAACATATTTTACAAAAATATCCTTTTCCTGAAAGAATCTGAATGGTTAAATGTATAACCCCTCTTCAAATAGTATCATTGTTGTATTTTCTTTTTTTCTTAAGTTTCTGTTTTTAGAGATATGTGGGGTACAGTGTAGTTTTGTAACATAAATTTAGTACATAATTGTGGAGTCTGGGCTTACTATGTAACCATCAACCAAATACTGTAAATTGTGACCATTAAGTAATTTTTCAGTCATTTTCTTAAAATTTCAGTGGACTTATGAGGTACAGGTGATAAATTTGTTACATGAATGAATTGCATAGCTGTGAAGACAGTGCTATTAGTGTACTAATCATTCAAACAGCATACATTGTATCTAATACGTGATTTTTGATCCTTCACCTTCCTCTAATCACTCCTTCTTTCCAAGTCTCCAAAGTTTCTTATAAAACCATTCTGTATGACCATATACCCATCATTCAGCTCCCACTTTTAAGTGAATAGATGCAGTGTTTGGCTTTTTGTTCCTTAGATACTTCAGATAAGATCTTAAAATAATGGCTTATAATTCTAACTTGCTATGAAAGACATCATTTCATTCTTTGTAATGGTTGCATAGCATTCCATAGTGTGTGTGTGTGTATATGTATGTATGTACCATATTTTCTTTATCAGATCATCAGTTGATGGGCACTTAGTTTGATTCCTTATCTTTGTGACTGTGATTTGTGCTGCCCTAAACATATGAGTTTACATGTCCTTTTGATATAATGACTTATAATCTCATTTGGGTAAATACTCAGTAGTGGGATTACTAGATGAAATGGTAAGGCTACTTTCAGAGTTTTGGGGAATCACCACATTGTTTTTTTTGCTTGTTTTTGTTGTTGTTGTTGTTCTTTGTAGAGACAGAGTCTCACTCTATCACCCTCAGTAGAGTGCTGTGGAGTCACAGCTCACAGCAACCTCCAGCTCTTGGGCTAAAGCGATTCTCTTGCCTCAGTCTCCCCAGTAGCTGGGACTACAGGCACCTGCCACAGCACCCGGCTAATTTTTGATGCAGTTCGACCGGGGCCGGGTTTGAACCACAGCCCTCGGTATATGGGGTCGGCGCCCTACTCACTGAGCCACAGGCGCCGCCCGTCTGTCACATTTTTTATTTTCAGATTTTTTTCCTGCTCCTTGTACCATCTCTGTTTTCTCTAGGTTCCTTTTTCCTGTTTGTTTTGATCTCTCTCTTTTAAGTTGGGGGCTGTCCTCTGGTATTTCATGTCCTGGGGTTCCTGCTCTTGTCTAAAAGTGGCTCACCAAAAAGAGGAATGGGAACTCTGAGGGAGTGAGTGGAGCTTGTCCATGGGAAGGACTTACAAAGTCATTGGGCAGCAAACTGGCTTTTTCCTTTTTTTGAGACAAATTGCACTATGTTGCCCTTGATAGAGTGCT
>CAUYON010022058.1:0-20784 GCA_963573935.1 Arctocebus calabarensis | reverse complement strand
CTTAGAAGGGTACAGGCAAAGCTTACTAAATGTAGAATACAAATGTCTTCATACAATAGCTGAGAAAATGCCATGAAGGGTATGTTAAACAGTTTGATGAAAACATTTCAGATTGTATATGAAACCAGCACATTGTACCCCTTGATTGCACTAATGTATGCAGCTATGATTTAATTAAAAAAAATAGGGACTTTATATCTTTTGTACTTACCTAGGTGGAATTGAAGGACATTCTCCTAAGTAAAGTATCTCAAGAATGGAAAAACAAACATCCTATGTACTCAATACTAACTTGCAACTAGCAGATGAACAACTACAGGCCCATATGAGGGGAAAAACACAAATTCAAGAAGAGAGAAGGGAGAGAAGGGGGCTCAGGAAGCTCCCACCTAATTGATACAATGCAGGGTATGTGGCACACCTCCTCGGTGAAGGACTTAACTACAACTCAGACTTTTCTTAACAAATGCAAACAATGTAACCTCATCATAGGTACCCTATATATATTAATCTGAAATTTAAAAAATAATAATTAAAAAAATTATCCCCCCCCACTCTAGCCCAAGGAGATGAGACTTGGACTTTTTTACCATTAAGATGTTCTAGGAAGTGGAGGTCGCAGGAGGAAAAATCGCCATAAACAAAAGAGCATATGATCTCATTAACATGAAATTAATATGCAGTTCATGATCCTATTAATAAGAAATCCTAAAATAAAAAAATATAACCTATAGAGACAGAACTCAGATCAGTAGTTGCTTGAACCAGGAGTTGAGTCCTAACTACAAAAGAACATTTGACAACATTTTAGAATACAGGAACTTTTCTATATTTTGATTGTGGTGGTGATTACATAAAAACACAGCATAGGATTAACAAATCTCATTGAGCTTTACCCTTGAAATAAGCATTTTATTATAGGTAAATTATGCCTTCATTATATTTGATTTAATTATTTTTAACAGCTGCATTCAGCATTGATTAAAGATCCTAGGTTGAGCATTGGAGATAGAAAGATAAATAATTGATAATGATGCTGATAATGGCGGCTACTGCATTCCAGTTAAAAACCTACTAATACATTGCAAACATTGACCTAAGACAATTTCTATGTAATCACAAAGAGACCGTGTGGTAGATATATCTATCCCCACTTCCAGACAAAGAAACTAGGAGTCAGGAAGTTTAATTAATTGATCCAAGATCATACAAAACTAAGGGGAAGTATCAGAGATTGACATCACAGCCCAGGGGAGTTGACTGCTGAGGAACACACCAAGTGAAGAGTGTACAGATTCATCACTGCTGGCCAGCATTTGTGGCTGAACACACAAAGACCTCATCCCTGAAATGCGTGTTTCCAGTTGATAATGGAAACACATTTTCTATCCTCTTGTTTTGACTTACTATCTATTGTTTCCAGTGAACCTGTATTTAGGGGTGCTTTCTTTATAATGTTTTGCGTGTTTAGTTTTTCGTACAATATCTTATCTTTCATTTTCACCTCTCACCTTTGATTCTTATTTATTGGAATGCTCAGAATTCTCCAGCTGGCATAAATCTCTCAGAAAGAGCCCATGGGAGAACGATTTAAAATATGGAGTTTCCTTTTCTTCCCCGACTCTGCTCAACTCTCCCAGTGCAGTAGGTAGAGCTCTGTGGGCAGGCTACACACAAAATCTGTTTAGGGGGTGGAAACAGAAGCACCATTCAGAGACACACTCTGAACTTTTATGCATTTTACAACATATGTGCGGGGAAAGTGTCCCGCTGGCTGCATTATTCCATAGTCTGGGTGTCTGGGGCAAAGCGAGACAGTGTTGTAGTGTGGGCACGTGTGTTCACGTGTATCAGGCTGGCTGCACTGCAATAATGCTTTCCCGTCTGCAATAGTCCTCCTTAACTTGACTAATAAGACATAGGAGACCATAGGAGACGCACTTACACTTGCTAGTTTTTATCCCCCTCCCTCCTTTTTCAGAAAGAATGAATTTCACACCTGCAAGACCATCTTTCCCAAATGCAATGAAAACCTACACACTCACATTAAAGTCCAAGGCTGTAATATGAATTTGAGATCTGGATCTGTCATTCAGGGGTTAAGAGATTGTGGGTATTTTCTTCCCCTCAGCTTCATTTCTCCAAAGCAAATGTAGAAAGGAATACCAGCCTCACACACTGGGGATGGAAATTCAATTAGATAATACATTCAAAAACCTGTTATATAAACTATAAAGGACTGGAACGTAAGAGGTAACTATATTTCTTGGTAAACATCCCATTGTTTAGAACTTTCCTCTTACCAAGTACCCTGACTTTCTAGTAGAGAGAAAAATCTCCTGAAGTTTACGTCATAAAATCATAGAAGAATTGCGCTGGAAAAAGAACTTAGAATCTAAAACATAGGGTTTTGGTATGGGAAACTGAAATCCAAAAAAGGGAAATGTTTTGCCCATAATTCTGAATTTGGTTATTCTCACTGCTCTGAGATTTGACATTGTTTGGATTCTTAAGTCTTATGTGATCAATTAATAATACTATCCTCAAGGTATGTCTATATAATATTTCCCAAGTCTGTGTTTTCTTGAGCCATTATTTAGAATTTCCCATGAGACACACTTCTTTCTAGACAAAACATCTTGTACGTGCAGAGCATAATATCAATATTTTCCAGGTTTTAGATCATTTAAATTCCAGTACTTGAACTAAAATATGTCATGTCAGAGATAGAATTGACTTTGAGGATAATTTGGTTATTATATCTGTACTTTGTTTCTTTGTTAGGTACCCAAAACCCTGAAATTCCTGGTGACCCATGCTTCCCAGGACCCATGGGGCAGCTGTTTATGGCAGAGAGCTTGGGGCCATTCTTTTCATGAGAAGCTTCTATGGCACAGAACAGAGAAAGAAAAGAGGCTGGTTCTCAGGGGCCAGTTCTCCCCACGCCACGAAACTCCTAGAATACAAACACAGGGGTCAGAAATTCTAAATTCAAACCTAAACTTCCAGATTTCTATGATGCTATATTCATCAAAGTAAGAGGATAGATTTAATTTAGGTTTATTAGCTTGATTTGTAATGTTTAAAAATTTAGAAATATGGTATGGATATGTTTATAGGTACTCTGTGAAAAGACTTATGAAAAGTAAATGAATATAGATCACAATTCTGCCTGTTACATAGTGCTCTCTCTTGCTGGAAATAATTATCACTATTATAATAACCAATGGAGTAGTAATATCAGCATTATTATCCAGCCTTCACAGTATTTATTACTATTATACATTTTCAGATTTGTTTACTCATTTATTATCTGTAAATGTAAGTTCTTACTAAACATAACTCAGTTCTATTAGAGGCTGAGCTTTGTTCATCTTAATCATTTGTTTCTGCAGTGCCCAGAACAACATTTAGCACAATGGTAAGCATTAAATAAACACTTGCGAAAAAATTCATCAGATAAATGGTTTCTGCTCATATCATAACAGAGCCCCAATACTTATGAATACCACCTGACTTTTACTCATGACTGGGCAGGGTGAAGCTGCAGCTCCAGTGGGTTACTGCCTACTTCTCTTCCTCAGGCACAGTCACAGGCAAGAATTAAACCTTCTCCTCTACAAATTTATAAGAGCAGGGTCATTTTCCTTGTTGCAATTTTTCAGTCTGTCTGCAAAATGTTAAAAGGTATTTCCAGAACTAAATAAATAAATAAAAGATTCAATGCTTAAATGCAATCAGGAAGTTCTACATTATTACATTTAACCCTCAGTGAGATATCCAATGGTTATCCTCATTTAGTAGAAGTGCAAACAGAGAATAAGAGAGGTTAATTAATCTACTCAAAGCTACACAGCCAGGGATAGACAGGATGGGTTTTGAATGCACAGACTTCAACTCCTGAACCTAAAATTTTAACAGCTAATCTCCCCATGTATGATATGAATTTGATAGTGTCCCTTTGTTAATTGAAGAGGTCAGAATTATATGTATGATGTTTCCAAAAAAAGTAGAAAGACCTCAAAGGACTTCCACTCTGAGAATGTTTGAGAAGCCCTGGCTTAATAACTTCTAGAAAAGCCCAATGTTGATTAACAGTGTCCCCCACCCACATCCCCAACTCACTTCCAACTTCTCCCAAGCCAATGTCTTTGCTGGGTGTTTCAGAGTAATCATTCCCTTCTATCATCTTAGAATACATCCATGTCAGGATGAATCCCTGTGTCCCAGACAGTGTGGCTAGCATATAGCAGGGGCTCAAGTCACATTAAATGAAGAAAATAAAAAATAAATGAATCAATTAATGAGTGGAAAGAAGTGCTAAAGGCCAGGATTTAACAATAACTCTACAGTGAATTACTAGTATGATCTCAGATAAGCTTCTGAGCCATTTTGGGCTTCCGTTTTCCACTTTACCAATGCAGGTATTATCTATTCTACCTCTTTATCAGGCCTTTTGTATCACAAAAAAAGTAAATAATAATAGCAAACATTTACTTAGTATTTACTATTTAGCAAGCATGCTCTAAGCATGTTATGTGTATTATCTTAGTTAATCTGCACAAAAATCTTAATAGGAAGATATTAGTAGTTTCTATCATCCCCAGGAAAATGAGATGTCAGACAGTTAAATGACCTTCTCAAGTTCATTCAGCTTATAATTGAGAAGAGCTGGATTTGAAACACCACAATATATTGACCTCTTCAAACTACAAGGTCCCTGTTCATTACCATCTTCTACATACATGATAATATTTCTTTTAACTATAAAGAACTACTCAAATAAAAGTTCTTATTATTATCCACTCTTTAAGAACAGACATCTTTCCCCTGCTTTATTGTCCACATTGCTCTGCAAATCTCTTTGGATTCTGCTCTCCTGCTGTCACTAGCCAGAATTTTGATTTTGAGAGAAGCAGCAGAATTTTTCCTCTTTTGCTTAAGCTCAGTGCTGACCCTGTTAGCTGACTTGGGCTTTATTTTCATTTTTCACTCTGTTCACACCAGCCTTGATTATATATAGCTAGCTTTTCATAAACGAAGGAATTCAGAGGCCATGTCGTTGCTTACCAAGGGCTCACCAGCCTAAATTCAGCCATCCTCACAACTACCACTGCAGCCCCAGGAGCAGTGTGTTCGGAGCCTCACTGATTGAAACCAGCCAGATGTTTGGAAATTGAGATGCTTGCCTGTGCTGCCACAGAGGAGCCTCCATAATGTGAATTCCTGATGGCAGTGGGGAGGGGAAGGAGAGAGGATAGTGCCCCGTAAAATGAGCAAACAATAAAGAGATGATTATAGGTGTCTCACTTCAGCTTCCGGGTTGGTAGCTGTGAACATACCTGAATTGAGTTTTAACCATTAGTAATGAATTTAATTCTCCCATTTGGGAAATGGTAGTATCAGCTTTCAGTATAACAGAGACAGTATTACTTTCAAATGAGAATTGGGGAATTGGAGAAATGGAAGTGTTTCGCTGTGAGAATGGGGCCATTTGTGGGAAGGACAATGTTTAAGGTGCCACACTGTGGTGCAGAGTCTTGCAGTCAGGGTGCAGATCAAGTCCAGTCACTGACCACCAGTATGACCTTGGGAAGTTCCCATTCTTCAGACATGAGTTCAGTCACTGGCCACTGGTGTGACCTTGGGAAGTTCACATTCTTTCCAAGTCTCAGTATTCCCCCAGGCAACAGAGGAATTAATATATCTTGAATGGTTGTTCTAAATCTAACAGAATCCCTCTCTTTCCTTATTTCTATGGTTCTATTCCAAAGGCAGAATGATAGATAGGAAGTGGTAAAGATTAAGAGGAAAATATACAAGGTAAAAGTTAATCAAGTTAATAATTATGAAAATCAGTCATTTACAAATACCTGATTATTTGGACATGCCACCCCAACCTTATTTTTTCTATCTATTTTCATTGATTATTTTATGTGTAGTTTTTAAAAATACCCAAATTCCCGTTTTGTTGCTTCCTTAGCATTTTCAAACCAAAAGACTCAGATTGACCCAGATTCACATCCTAACTGCATTATTTGTGAATTTTGTGACTATAGGCAGTTTTCTTAACCATTCTAAGGTACAATGATCTCATTCCTAAAATAAGAATAATAGTAATATTTATCTCAATGAGTTGATGTGGTGATTAAGCAGGACCATACATGCAAAGTATTAATTTGAGCAGCACAAAGGAAATACTCAAAACATAGTTATAGTATGATTATTGCTGTCATCTCAAATATCTACATCTATTATATTGATCAAAATATCTAAGTGATAAGATGCAGGTTTTGTTTTTAATGTATTTGGTGTCCTGAGGCAATATTGAATTAAGAATGTTCTACTTGCATAGCAATGACAATTAGCACAAGCTCTTGACTTGCAGTTTTGGTTAACAAACACATAAAGTAGCTCAATGTTACCATTGAGCATACTGAGGGCTCTAGTGACCCATAGAATGTTAAACAGCAAGTTCAACAGGGGAAGCCCAAATAGTTCAGTCACAAAAATGCCTCCTGATATTTCCCAATAACAGGTGTGACTTGAAAGATTCCATAACCAAAGGCTTAGAGCTGATCCTGCCCTGTCATTCCTATCTCTTCTTCATGCACTCCACACATATACTGAGATCCAACATTTGAAATACTTGGAGATTCTTCCATGCGCCTTGCTATACTGTCCATCCAAACCTTTGCACATGTCGCTATCTCCTCCTGGTCTGCCTTCACACAAGGCATTTGGCCCCAAGCTTTTCTAGCCATCTCCTACCTGTGGCTCTAGTAGGTGGACAGTCTTCCCTCATCATACACAGCTATCACTACATGAATAATGATAATAATAAAGGATGACATTACTGTGAGCTGCATGCATTTTATAACTTAAAAAAGGCAGGTCCTATTATCATTCTCATTTCCTATATGAGGAAACAGAGGCTTACAGAGTTAGAAAATCCATTCAGAATCATAAAGTTGGCCTTTAGCCCCTTTATTTGCATAAACTGATTACTGAAAGGAATCAGGAAGGACTCTGTGAGAGTCATCTCTAAAGCCTTTAATGATGAGAACAATGCAGATAGTACATTCAGTAAAGACTTATTGCAAAGACCCAGCCTGTTGACAATGTCTTTTCATCTACCTGTGTCTAGACTCAGCCCAGAGTGTCCCTCTCCCCCAAACTGCTATGCACTCAGTGTCTTTGACATCCCAAACTGAATAAGCAAAGTCTTTTCTAAGGAGTAGCTGTGTCTACCCTTCACCCAGTGCAACCAGTTAGAAAGAAAAATCTTTCCCAACACAAACCATGCAGTGCCCACCAAGAGACAGCTGGTATTCAGTTGTGTGGGTTGGGTTTGAAATATAGATATGGGTTCTAGGACAAGCTCTGGCTTTAACCACCACATTCTGAATGCTTGCACTTAGCATACATCACCTCTGATCCTCATGCCAATGGACTGAGACAATGTTTATTCCTGAGTTTACTGACTTGCTAAATATCAGCTAATGGGAAAGCAGAGCTGAAATTCAAACCCAAGTCAGGATGACTCTAGAGACCTTTCCCTCAACCACTGTGCTGCATTGCTGCTGGGAAAACACTAAAACTCCAAGCATAGATAAGTCCCATTGTGGAATTGCGTAGAAGAATGAATTCTAGGAAATCATTCAGAATCTTGATTCTTTGTTCAATTATGACATCTCTATTAACCTCTGCCTATCTGCTCTCCTAGCCTTCCCAACAAGCCAGCTCTGTCATAATTTTAACTAAATAGAGGCCACACAGTTTGTCCCAATGCTGAATTGACTTCATGGCCTCCGGATTCAGCCTCCAAGTGAGTCATTTCCACCTATCATTTTCTTAATCATGTACTCTTTAACAAGAACACTCATTGCCTTGGTCTCCCCATTAGGTCCAGGTCATGCTGGTCTAGGTCATGGCCTTCTGATCTATGGATCACTTTTCAAACAGATGCTCAGCCTTGGTGTCCGGCAGCTGTGGCTTGGTGCCAAGGAGAGAAGTCACACACTCCACTGATCATCCAGCTGATGCTCTAGACCCAGCAGCATCTTGCAAAGAATGTGGCCAACAAAAGAGGCAGGGACCTCTTGGAAAACATATTTTTTCAATAACCCAATAGAGTTATTTCCTTCCTTTCTAAACAAAGGATTTTAGAGATAGGAGGGACCTCAGACTTTCCATTTCACCTATGAGCACAGTAAGGCTCAGGAGCTCAACATGCAGCCTCAGGATCCCCACAAATGGACAGGAAAGCTAAGACCAGAATTCTAGTTTCTTACTCCTACAATGAAGCTCTCTTTTTTTCATAGCACATCCGAATCTGAAAAGGACATGAAACTGCAGACACCTTGAAAAGCATTTCAGTCTCAGGGCTCCACTTTCTTCTGCAGCACTGTGTGCCTTTGAAAGAGCTGAGGGTCAAAAGAACTGTTTGCTTCTAATTGTCTCAATAAATTTTAAAAGTGTTATTACATTGTAGTGATTAAGAACTGGTAAGAGTAGATGCAATATGATAAGATCAAGGCTATGAAGCTTAATAGTCCTTAGCTGATTGTCACTCTCTCTCTCTTTTTTTCTTTTCAAAGAAGAAATAATTCTACCCAAGACTCTAAAGCACCCAGATCCAAAGGCACTTTATGTTTCCTGCCATAAAATTCTTAGACTGGAGCAGCTGCCTACTGGAGTGAGGGTTACTCAAATAAACACTGGGGTTCTGAAATCTGCAGCACAACCAGCCTGGTCTGTGAGCCCCAAAGAAGGATAAGCAGAACAGATTTCTGTGAAGAAACATGTGATCTTGAACACACTTTGAAATACTCTCTGTTCTGTGATTGTCTGACACCTTCCTCCTTTGCCTTTCTTTTTTCCTCCCTTTTTTATTCCTTTTGTCCTTGTTTCTTTTCTTCCTTCCTTCCATTGGAGCAGAATTAAGAGAAAGACATTGGATAGCAAAATTATCTCTTATATAGTTACCAATAGACTTTTGTGAACCCAACAATCTATTTGATGAGCAAAAGACAATTATAATGGTGACATATATTTAATACCTGCTATATATTAATACAAGACACTTTACTAAAGTCATCTCATTCAAATGGAATTTGCAAAGTAGTTGTTACCGTTCCTTGGCCACAGAGGACAGAAATGAGTCTGAGAGTAGTTCTTAAATTATTCTCATATCACACAGATAGGGAAGAGTTGGATCTATTTGATTATAGAAAAGTGGGATCCATTTAATAGTACATTATGGGTTTTTCAGTGCCCTAAATTACATAAATTTGAATGTTGGCAAGAAGTCACTCAGTTAAAGAAAGTTCCAAGAAGGATAAATCTATAATCTACCCAGATTTCCTCAAAGTCTATGTTTAATGTGAAACAAAAAAAAAAAACCTTCATTAATATTAAAATGGATAAAATGTACAGCATGTTCTACCAAAATCCTATTAATTTCCTAATGCATAATGTCAGCCTTTGCCTTTTAAGGTCAGTGCATTTTTCTGGGAGTGCTATTGCTGTGTCTGTCAGCACCTTGTCAATCTAAGCAGCAGTATAAGAGGGAAGAAGGGTTTTCTGATATTATTACGTCCATGGTCTAGGTCTGTATTACACAGGACATTGTGTGTTGATGAAGCAAGTTACCTAAAAGTTAATGTCTGTGGAATTGTTTCTAATCAAGAGAATATAGGAAATATCAGCTGTATTATGTAATGATGTAAAACAAAGAATAGCAACAAAATTAAAAACAATGGAACGGTCTATCAATTATGCAAATGCATGTCCAAAGTCATTCAAGCCTATCATTTCTTAGTACAGTGGTCTCCAACCTATTTGGCACTAGGGACTTGTTTCATGGAAGACAATTTTTCCATGGATCAGAGATGGGAGGCAATTTTAATATGAGTCTGTAAGCAATTGATTTATTATGGTCTCTGGGCAGTCAAATCTCTTAGCTAATGATAATCTGTATTTGCAGCTGCTCCCCAGTGCCTCTTCTCCACCTCAGATCATCAAGAATTAGATTCTCATAAGGAGCCAGCAATCAAGATCCCTCACATTTGCAGTTTACAGTAGGGTTCACACTCCTCAGAGGATTGAATGCACCTGATGGGGAGGAGGGGGAGCACAGGCAGCATGTGAGTGATGGGAGTGGCTGTAAATACAAATGAAGCCCAGTCATTTGCCTGCCACTCACCTCTTGCTGTGTGACCAGGTTCCTAACATGCCATAGACTGAGAACAGCCTGAGTTTGGAGACCACAGGCTTAGAAGAGATCAAGCGAATACTAGATCTGGATGTTGTCTGAGTTCTCTGGCTACACTTGATGTTAGATTACATATGTTTCTGGTAACGTGAATTCCTTTTTAGCTTGGTGTGCAGAATGTACTTCAGGTGAGGTATGGAAAGAGGAAAGAAAGATGAATACTCAGAGTGAAAGAAGCAGAGGGAAAGGCTAAAGTCTGATGCAGGATAACTAACAATACCCCATATGTGAGGTGTAAATTCTACATAATGATTCACGGGGGCAGGCAAGAGAGAACAGCAGCTAATCTGTGAGGTCCTAAACACTTCCCACAGCAGGGTCCCATCAAAAGACCTCAGTCTTGGACAATACCACTCGTGTCTTACTTCATTCTGTCAGCGCATTTATTAATCTGCATGATTTTTTCCTTAGTTATCTGTTTCTCCTCTAAAGGTGATATTCCTGTAAGGTAGGGACTATTTTTGTTCAATTCTGTGTAGCCAGCTCCCATAAAGTGCGTGGAAACGTGTAGCTGCTCAAATACACGGGTAAAAAGAACACGGGTGCTTGGGACTTCTTCCACATGCTTGCCTCTCCTCTACCATGCTCTAAAATAGGTGAAATGTTCTCTGTGTCTCTCAGGTATTTAACCTACATGATAATATTTAATTCGATGTCTATCCCTGGGAGGATCATCTCCTTGAACAACTTTTTCCTTTGAATATAAGATAGCTTTTCCATTCCAGTGATTTGTCTCCCCTCAAACATGAGGTATTGTGCCATTTACAAGGCATTGTCTTTGAGAAATAGAGCCAATATTGGCAGCTTGTACTCTGTTCCCAAATTAGCAGTCTAGTCCCCCCAAAAGGGCTGTGGAAGGCCTACTTCAGATGGGAGAGCTGGGGGGAAACAAAACATGTGGCTGAAATAAAAGTGTCTGGAAAACTTGCTGCAGTTGCACCAAGGAAATATATTTCATTTCCTTCTCTTGATTAGCATTCTAATGGTTTTTGACTCAGGTCTAACAGCTTGGAGAGAATATCACAGGCAATTGTATAAATAATACAGGGTTTTTTTTTCAGTGTGTCCAAATGTATAATTAAATGGATAATGTTACAGCTCCCCAAACCCACTAAGGCTTGCTGCCTAAATGGAGAGCTTTTGAAATTTCATCCCAATACATGGTTACATGATACATTGCTTTTATGGCCCGCTGGGCAAATGACTAGCGGTTTGGAAAGGCGCTGAATGCATATTTATAGTGGTGAGCAGGGTGATGTTCAGAGAGCCAGTAAAATCACTCTAGTAAATAATGTGAATTATACAAAAGCATCTCTTTATGTATCTGAACTTTTCTGATGCAGGATGTGTGTCAACACAGCACACTTCATCTTAATGTTTGCAGGTAACTCTTGCTCTAAATTCTATGCTATCAGATGTCAGGGTTAACCAAACTTAAAGGAGAAATTCTATTTCTGAAATCCCTTAGCTTTGTTCAATGTCTTCTAGATTTCTCAGATGCAGTTTTCATCATCAATAAAACGGCTCTAATCTTGAACCCAAGTTTGTGTGTCTATTTTCAGCATTCTGCTCACATGTCTAAAAGAAACACGTGACTAGAACGAACCAGTGAGACTCATGTTGGAGACTGCAAAGGTCATACATGAGGATGGGGCTGCACCGGGAGTCCCCTGTGTGTGTGAATTGGGTTGTGCTTATACCCCAGAGTCTTGATACTCATCCCACCAGATAGCTGTGCAACCTCAGTACAGCCTCCCCACCTTTCTGAACTTCAGTTTCTTCATTGATCAGTAGCACATAATCATATATTCCCTTCCCACCGCACAGCTTTTAGTAATGACTTAATGAAATAATGTACAGGAAAACATGTGGTTCATACTTTAAAGTATTGGCCCACAGTGAGCAATTTATAAAATAAGTATGTTTTTTATTCATGGCTTCACTTATTCAACAAATATTTTGGATGTGATAATAGGTCAAGGCCTGTAGGAGCAACATAGATTAGAAAGATCCCTGGCCTAAATGAGGATACAGTTTAGTAGAAAATAAACATAATTTTAAAATTCTAATAGATTGCAACATGTGTTACCATGGGGAAAGTAAGAAAGGATGTCATTTGAGCATTGAGATTAAGCATTTATTTCAGTTTAGGGAATGGGGTTGAAGTTGGTATTGGGGTTTGATAAGAAAAGTTTCAGGGAAGGTATTATGGATAAATTGAAATCAGGCTTTTGGGATTAGAAGGAAAAGGAACACAGAGAAAAAAGTCTTCAAGATGAGGCATGAGCACACGGAAAAAAATGTGCAAAAGAAAGCTGCAGGCTGGTTGGCAAAAGAGGAGTGAACAGGATAAGGTTTGTGTTGGGAAAGTAAGACTATGGTAAGGCCTGTGAGCATTTTGGGAGGAGATAACCCCCCTGAAGTTCTCTATAGGCATAGCTTCTAAACCTGCTGTATACTTTCTCTGCATCTTGTTCCAAGGTAGCTGTGAGTTCCCTTAGATTCCTTCCTCTCCTAAGACCAGGAGTCAGCAGCTGCTTCTCCTCAAGCCAGGCAACATGACCCTTCCTAGATAATGGCCCCCTCATAGACTTTTGAAGGTTAGAGAAGGTTCCATTTCAAATACATTTGAAGTGTAATATAAGAAGTACCCCCACCTGGAAAAGGAGCACCACAGCCCCATGCATTTCCTAGCTTAATCCTTAGGTCTTTTTTAAACTGATAGAATTGCCCATTAGTAGGCTTAAAAATTACTCTAGTGGGCTTTGATCACCATTACTTTAGGTAAAATAGAATAGAATAGAATAGAATAGAATAGAATAGAATAGAATAGAATAGAATAGAATAGAATAGAATAGGAGACCGCTTGATTATTTTAGAAGAAGGTGTTACTCTATGAAATACTTTATTTAAATTATATACATCTGTACATGTGTGTGCACTAGGTTGCAAGGTAAAATTAATTTCTTGCTGTGAATCTTTTTCAAAAAGTTTGAAAAACAGCCCTCTAGCTGAACTAGCATGTAATTTGACTACGAGTTTCCATGGATCATGAAGTTAATAGATGTTTCACAAAAAAAGTTAATGCTAGCAAATTTTTCTCCTAAGATATATTTTTAAGAACACAAGAACCTAAATGCATGTATATAATTATAATTGACATTATATTTTAAGAAATGATATTTTTTCCCAGAGAATAAAAAGAAATTGCTTGAAAGCCTCTGCTGTGTAACATAAGGAATTATTGTAAACACCATATGTATGATCATCACAGGTTCCGTGATTTATTTTTTCAACATGGTTGAACATGTTTTATTGCTTATTACTCATCAAAAACTTGTATCCTAAAGAATGATTGTTGATTTCATTAGTACATTACAGAGATTTTTTAATTACCTGCGGCCTAATTCATTTGAAAAATCTATCATAGTTGTTTAAAATTTAGGAAGGACCTGATTGAATCACCTCATTTGTAGGTGAGATTATTGAGATCTCGGGCCTTGACATACCTTGCCTAAGTGATGCTAAAAACAGTTATATACTGAGAACTCACCATATGCCTGCTACTTAACTGAACAGTGTATACACATAATCATACTTAATTTTTAAATGGTGGAGCAGATACTCAAGCCCAGATCTTCTAAATTCTAAGGCTGGGCATTGAGGCTAAGCTTATTTTTATACTGTATTCTAACAAAGACTGTGGGCGTGAGCCATGAAGTAGCTCCTCCACTCAGCTGGGTATCACAAAGACTCAACATTATAGATCTGCATATTCTCAAGTCTTATTATGAAGTTTATATTTAGAGAGAAAAAAACAGAAAACCTAGTGGTGGGCTTGGTTGTCAGCCACAAGCTTTACTGAAGAAACTTGAATATTCAGAGTAGTGAAGCTACTTTGACAAAGCAGATTGTTTTAGCTCCTTTTGACTTCTTTGGACCAGTTAGAAGCCAGAAATAGAGGGGTAAGTAAGGACATTCTAAATATCCAACAAACATCTTTGACTATCATTCTGTGACTTTATAATCAGGCAGTTCTGAGAATACTACAAGCATTTCTTACTCCCTGGTCCTAGTGAATTTGAAAAAATAATAATAATACTTTGAGCCAATGTCTTCAGGGATTTAAAGTATTCCAGGGGTAATTATACTAGCTCTTTAAAAGTCAACAAAACTAAGCATATCTTAAATGGCATTGCTTTTATTGTTGTTGTATTATTTAGAATAAATCAACAAAAGGTTAAAACTGAGTGAGAACTGAGAGAGTATATAACACAATATGTTTATGTTACAAGGAAGAAATCAAGAGTCTAAGTGAGATGTGACATGAAAAATGTCTTAACGCTTTGTTATTTCAGTTCCTTGGTCTTTTTTACTCCAACAGTATAGCACTTGCGTTTTCTATAAATTAGTTTGAATATAATTCACTTCTTGAAAAGTCCAGTTCATGCTTCATAAAACCTGAGTAGGTGATTGGGTAAAGCAAGAAGGTTGAGATATCCACCATTATTAGCACAATAAGTTATATCATTCAAAGACTCCCTGAAGACCAAGAACAATAAAATGACATAAAAATAATTTTTAAAATTCATAAAACATTTTTGCATCCTCAGTTTGCTTTGAAGGAAGAGCCTGGTAAGGATAAAACAGGGACTAAAAGAAAGCTAAATATAGGATTAAGGTGGAAAATAGGCCTTGAGTCCCACAAGATGACCCAACCCAATTCTCCAAGAGAAAAATATAGCCTTCTTTTCAGAATGTTTCTGGGGAAGAGAGACAAAAAAAACTCCTACACTACTGTGTTCCCCAAAACTTGCTACACAGCTCGGTCATACTTCACCTCCTTGATAAGGAGTTACAACTTGGATCTAATTTATATTTTTTATTTCTAGTGATTCCTGGTGCTATGTTTATTACAGTGGAATAAACAAATTCAGCAGAGAATGTTTAATAGAGGAGGCCTCTGAACAATGGAAACAATTGGTCATATATTTACATTAAGAAAAAGCATTTATCTGGTGCATGGTTGACTAAGAAAAATCTGTTTATGCAGAAAAAAATTTAAGGGATACTGGCTGAGTGGTCAGGAAGAAAGTAACCATGAAAACTGGCAACAATCACTTGTGTTCTCAAATAAGAAAATGGATTTCTTATTCTCTTTCATCCTTTCCTTCTTCTTTTTCTTTCTTTAAGAAATTGAACTAAATTTAAAGCAGGTTAGGTCTGAACTACAAGATGGTTAATCCTGACTCAAAAAGTTGAAAAGTGAGTAAATATTAATATTAATTTGTGGATGATACTTTTGTCTTTACAGTGGTATTTCTGGATAATCTGGTTTAGTCAGTGTGGCTATGATTTTTCTCCTTAGGAGAACAATCAAAAAAGAACAAAAATGGCCTTGAATTCTGTGCTCCAGAATTCTGTGCTCACTTTCTATATCTAGCAGCCTTTAAGGCCTACCTAATTATTTATGCAATTTGCAGGAGGTAACTTTTAAGCCAAAAATAACCTAATTTTCCAAAAGTGTTCAAGAACTGGGACATAGAGTTATTGCAACTTAAAAGTGGCTTCTTTGTGGTTAAAAAAGTCTGTTAACAAAAGACTGCATCTGGCTTTAGCATACAGGTGCAAGAATCTGCACACGCACACATTGACACTCAAGTGCACTTTGCTGGAGTTCAGCCTGTTTCCTCTGGCTTGGGTTCTCCCAAACATCATTGTTTCTGTTAATGATCAGATGCCCCCTTCACACTCTGAGGAGCTACATGAGGGAGGCAAACAATCTATTAGGCTTAGCTCTTTAGTTTCAAAGGCTTTTCATTTCACGTTTTCATGAGGCTTCATTGAACTTATCATCAAAGGATATTAACAAGGAATTTGCTGAAAGACTCATCTTGTTAACATCATAAGGTGCTCTGAGCTTGGATTATTGAGCTAGATAACATCAAGTCAGTTTTTTGGTGAGTATTTCTTTGTTTAAGATAAATCTCTTATTTATTAAAGTTTATTTTTTCTCAATGATTCATAAAACTCTAAATGTAAGATGCAGGTACTCACTAAAGAAATGCGTAGAATAATTAGGAGAAAAAGTAGAAACTGGTGACAGATTAGAAATAAACACATTCAAAACTTCAAATTATAAGACAAAATATGACTTTCAATACAAAATAATTACAATATTTATTTAAATGATAAAATGCATTGAAATGGAAATTGAGCATTAGTGTATTGTTAAAAAGGCTATTATTTCTTTTCATTATTTTTAAATCTATGCTCCCAGTCAAACCCCACCACCATCACCACACTAAAAAAAAAAAAAGTTCTTGCTATTATGACCCTTGGGAAAATAAACCAGTACATATAGCCAAGTCTTAGACTTCCTTTAAGAAATATGGTTTTCAATTACAAACTGTCTTTTCCTTAATTGACGAAAGAAATAAAGAAAGAAAGAAGGAAAGAAGAAAATGCATAACCCATCCCCTCTTGCTTTACATGAACCACAATTCAACTTGTCTGAACACTACTTAGTTTGGACTCGTGAATAAATTTGTAATTAAATGTTGAGTTACTGATGGAATCACAAGGAAGACCTAAGTTTTTTATTGTGTCTAATATACAAATACTCTGAATATAGTACCTATAATTTTGGCTTTACCACTCTTAAGCATATAGTTAATATTCTTACTTTCTGCTAAGTAAACCAGCTGAAATGTAAGGTTCTACAACGCTGCAAACCTTGTTGGTGATAGACCCAGATTCAGGCTACTTTGCTCAAAATTAAGTGAAAAGCATCTCAGTCTATGCGGAACTTATGCAGTAATTTCTGGACTGCAGCACTATGGGTCTCAATATAGCCACTGGGTGCCATGCACAACCCATAAACATCTTCATTTCTCTTGTGAAGAGTATTCATGAAGGGCAAAGAATAAGCACCAACCACGATTATAAAATATTTTGCCCAGGAGAAAGGAATATTCAAAAACTATATAATTTTTGTAATGTTAGATCTATCATAAACATAGTAACTGGTTGATTTTTATATATAATGCTGATTTTAAATGTCATCAAATGAAAATATAAGGTGCATTGATTATTTGGGTCTCTAAAAAAGTTTTGAGACAGGTTATGGTCCATTATTTCATTTCCATATTCTTTCTATATTCTTCACATTGTTCATCCATTTTTTGGTTCTGTTTTTCCACTTTTCATCAATTCCCTTTATTGTATTTGCCATCCATATTTTAAATTCTGTTTCTGTCATTTAGCTTAATTTGCTATAAGTGAAATCTCCTGCAGTAACTACCTCACGATCCCTTGCAGGGGTTGCTCTATTCTGGTTTTTCACGTTACTAGAATTTTCCTGTTGATTCCTCCTTATGTGTGTTTTCTTCTTGCTCACTGTCTTCTCCTACTTTTTGCTTCACACTACCTCCTTTGCTTTAAATTAACTTGTCTCTAAGCTTAGATGTTGAACTCCAGTTTCAACAATTCTGACATCCTTGTGGGATCTGCAATTATTCTATTATACAAATTTTAAATTATTAACCAACACTTTCATGGTCTTTCTTCCCTTCTGCCAAGCTTAGAGTCAGGGATTAGGGTCACCAACCATTTCAGTAGATCTAAGGGATTGAAGAGTTTCCCAGGAAGCAGGACTTTCTATGCCAAAAACTGTGAGGTCCTGGGAAACCTGGGACAAGTTGCTCACCCTATCAGTGGTGCACACTATAAGCCCATTGGATACAACTTTAACTCCTACATTAGTTAGGATAAGACATAGCATCTGTTGTAACATACAAACCCTAAAAACTCATACCTGCCAATGGACAGAAAAGGTGTGGAAAAGTACACAACTATCAACTGCTTTGGCCCAGAAACATGTCACATCTGCTCACAGCCCAAGAATCCAACCTAGAGGCAAAGGCCCTCGGAGGTGAGGTTTAGCTTATACCCAAGAAAAGGATATAGGTTTCCACCACAATTCTATTCTTTATCACAAATTCCCTAGCAGACCCCCACTGTACATGCCTGGACAACCCTTAATCCTGTTATCCAGTTATCCCATTGTTCTCCCTTACTTCCCACCTGCACGTGAGCAACTGACTGAGCCTGCCAACTTGGCTCCCTTCTAAGTCAGAACAAGGCTCACTGGTCCCTAAACACTACCAAGAAAATCTACTGAAAATCCTTATTAATTTGGAAGGCTTCCACCTTCCAAAAGATCATTTCACATGTTCTCTCTTCTTGAATAGCCACATCTATAGTGTTCTCCAATTTTGGTTCATAACTGCTTCTTATTTTCCTGAGATATTTTTTCAGGATTTTCTCACTTTTCTCAACAATAAAAAGAGAATTTCTTCATCTTTCTGTCATTCTATCAACTAAAATATTGGCATGAATACCCAGATGCTCTGCTTTTCTTTCTTCTTCCTCTGTTCCTTTCCTCTTCCTGCTCTTGCTGAGTAACCTTCCCCCTTGTAGAATGAGCCCTATCCTTTTCACCTTCTCACAACCTTTCTATGGCAATGATCTTTTTGGTCCTTTCTCCTCTACTGAGTCATTCACATCACCACACAATCATATCTCCCACTTAAAAAAAAAAAAAAAAAAAAAACTTGTCTTGAAACCTTTCTCTTCTAACTACTATTGCATGGATTCTGACCCACTTTATAGCAAAATGACTCAAGCTTTTGTTTATACTTATTGGCTCTACACTCTTACCCGCAATTAACCTTTTAAACTATCCCAAAGCATTTTCCATCCTCACCAATCTAATAAAATTTCCACTGACAAGGTCTTCAATGACCCCTTCATGCTAAAACAGAAGGACAATTATTAGTCCTCATCTTACTCATCAGTAGGTTTGGTGTGATTTATCACTGTTCCTTCTTGAAACATAGTCTCCACTTGGCTTCCAGACTCTTCAATATCCTGGTTTATCTCACAACTCACTGCCATGCACTCATGGCTCCAGACACTTAATGTGGAAATACCTTCAGAATCAGTCCTCTGCTCTCTCTCATCTCCTTTTACACTATATGTCTAGGTGATCTAAACAAGCCCATGGCTCTACTTTATCACAGATAAATAATAGTGTGTGCATGTGTGTATTGTGTATGTACATATCTTGCTTATCCCTCTCCCTAAGCTGCATATTATATAGCCTATACATCTCATTTTAATGTCTAATAGACATTACAAACTAGCATGTCCAAAACAGAACTTTTTCCCTACTCTTCATGCCACTCTGGTTTCCTTTAAGTAAATGACATCATTATTCATAAGGTTATTAGGCCATAACTTAAAAGTTATCCTTACTTCTCTCTTGCAGTTATTCTCCACAATGCATAGATACAAGATAGCTATGACTTTTTAAAATACCCTAAATCCATAACCAATTCTCACAGCCTCCATAACCACACTCAAGTCCAACACACTCTAATATTCTGTTAGATTGGAGTAATAATTTTTTACAATTTCCCCCCCCGCTTCTTTTTTAGCCAGTTCTCACCTGACCTCATGCATTTGCCACTCATCTTTTAGCATAAGATTTGAAAACAATAAATTAGGTCATGCCTTTCCCCTGCTCAAAATCCCCAAGTAGTTTTTTTATGGCACATAGAATAAAATCTGAAGTCCTTACAATAGGCTTCAATCCCCTGCAATGTTTGAGGACCCCTTTGTGACTTTATTTCCTATAACTCTCTCTTCTCCTTGACTCACATTTTTCCTGATTCTTTTAGCCTTTATGCTTCACTTTGAAAACTATACCAGCTGGGTTAATACCTCTCTTTCCATTTTCTGTCCTCTCTTTCTGGAATCTGCCTTCCCTAGGTATTTGAATTGCTTTCTCTCATACCTAATCCATGGCTTAACTCAAGTGGCACCTTCTCAAGTGATGACTTCCTTGACCCATTATTTAAAATGTCTTTTCAACTCTGTCACTAAGCTCTAGTTTCTAACTCTGTTATAAGAAACATCATGCAGCACTGCTCAACACTTGACATCACGGTCTATATTTGTTAATGTTGTTCTTATAAGGGCATGAGATTTGTTCACATTTCTGTTGAAATTGTATAAGCTAAAAGAGCTCTTCACACATGGAGAGTGGAGGTTAGTAAATATTTGAATAAAGAAGGAAGTAAAAGAGAAGAGAAGAAGAAAAGAAGGAGAAGTAAAAGAAAAGAGAAGAAGGAAGGCAGGAACGGAGATAGTGAGGAGGAGAGGAAGGAAGGTGAAGGGGCTGGCAGTCACCAGATGAGGGGTTTTTGTTTTTTTTTTTATAATTTTATTGAATCATAATTCTGTACATTGGTGCAATCATAGGGCACGATTCATATACATTCAGAAATGTTTTGATCATACTGTTACAGATAGCCTTCATGGTAGTTTCTTGATCACTATATAAAGACATTGATACTCTACATTTAATAAGTTTCACCAGTACCCTGCTAAGATGCACCGTAGGTGTGATCCCACTAATTGCCCTCCCTCCACCCATACTCCCC
>CAUYON010022056.1:0-42947 GCA_963573935.1 Arctocebus calabarensis | reverse complement strand
TTATCTATTTTATTGACCTTTTCAAAGAACCAACTTTTTGATTTATTGATCTGTTGTATAATTCTTTTGTTTTCAATTTCATTTAATTCTGCCCTAATTTTGGTTATTTATTTTCTCCTGCTGGGTTTAGAGTTAGAATGTTCTTCTTTTTCCAGTTGTTTGAGATGTCCCATTAAGTTGTTAACTTCCTCTCTTTCTATTCTCTTGAGGAAGGCTTGCACTGCTATAAATTTCCCTCTTAGGACTGCCTTTGCAGTATCCCAGAGGTTTTGATAACTTGTGTCTTCATTGTCATTCATTTTTAAATTCTTAATCTTTTCATATAAATATTTTAATGATCTTTCCTTTGAATATTTTACTTATCTTGAAGCTATGTTCTGTGCAAATAATGCTTGTATCAATTTTTTTTTTTTGAGGTAGTCTCACTTTGTCACCTTTGGTAGAGTGCTGTGGCATCACAGCTCGCAGCAACTCTAACTCCTGGGCTTACGCGATTCTTTTGCCTCAGCCTCCCAAGTAGCTGGGACTATAGGCACCCGCCATAACACCCGGCTATTTTTTGTTGCAGTTTGGCCTGGGCTGGGTTTGAACCCGGCACCCTCAGTTATATGGGGCTGGCGCCCTGCTCCCTGAACCACATGCCACCCTAATCGCCAGGTTTTAATCTTCTTAGTTTTAGGCTTAAAAAACACGGACACCATTCTAAACACTTTCACTTAATCAAGGAAATGATTACCAAAGTAGAGCTTCTGTAAATTCAATGAAAACATACACAAAGTAGAAAGGAAAATTATAATCTTTTCCCAAAAACTAAGATGAAGAATGGCTATCCTGAATGTTAGACAATTTTTATAATTTCATTTATAACATTTTAATTTAATATGAAATACATGCTTTCTGATATAATAATTAAATATCATTTTGTTAATCTGTCTCATAATCATCAGTATTCCATAATTATATATATATATTATTTTTTAATTCATAGAATTTTGTAAAGATTTAATATTATACAACAGAATAAACAAATACTTAATGTTTAGTAAGTGTCTATCACTTTGTGGGTGTTAAGGTACATGACTTTACATAATTGTATACTTATGATAAAAACAACTAATTGTGGTAGGAATTATTAATCACAATTTTAGGCCAAATGAGGTTTAGAGGTTAGCAGTTTTCCATATTATGCATCAGCAGATTAGACCATATAGAGGAAGTTCAACTTTCTAAATGATACTTCTTACTGAAATGACTAGAACATACAAAAGAAGATTGGAGCAAAAAGAACGTCGGATTTAAAAGTGCAGGATTGCAAGAATTTACTGATATATTTGGAATAGTCCCCATTTGATTAAGAAAATATGTTACATTGGAGGTCTCATTTATATAAAAAAGATAGTTTCATAGTGTGATTACCATAAAAGCTTTCTCTTAAAACTACTTTGAAATTTTAGTTGGAAAGAATTGCACACTTGATGCCGCCTGTTATATTCAAACTGACAGATGAAAAATAAGATTATGTCTTACTCTTCTGGATTTATAGAATTATATATGTAATCATTGAACAGCATTAAATATTCTTTTCACTCCCTCTCTCAGGATTCATTGTGAGAGAGTCAATTAAGGTATTTGATTACAGTTGTTACTAAATATCCCATTTGATGTAACAATAAAACAGGCATCTTTTTATGAATATTTTGCTACTCATTTAACATGAATTTAACTTGAATTTTAAGTTGCCTTCCTCAGATGAAATGGGGCTTCCTTACCTACTGTTATAATCCAGTCCTCCTTCTGTCTAACCATTAGGCAGAACTAGTATTGCCTATCTCTGGTCAAGGATGTGCTGTCTGTAATGTCAGCTGGCCGATGTTAGAATCAAATATTTAGCTTTAGCTTCAATAATATCATACACTACTAGCAGTGTCCTTTCACATAACAGCCAATTACAACTTGTGGAATTTGGACTTGAACCAAAATGTGTATAAAGTGAGATTAAAATATATATTCAAAAGGACATAAACAAAACTTATCACAGTAAGAATATTAAAATACCTCTTATTTTTTTCCTATTTATATTATGCACATAGAAAACTTTCCCTTTGATAATTATTCTATAAATTCAGGACCTATTTAACATTATAGATTCTCTATTTCTGGAAGCCAAGCAGCCTTCTGACCCAATGTAAACTATTTCTGATTAATGTCCTCAAATAGCCTGGAGAATGAAGTCCTGGCAGCTACTTTACCACGTGGGAAGAGGAGAGCTCCAGGAAAAGACTCAGAGTACATTCTTTCCCTTATTTTGATAAAGTCAACACATCAGTGCCATCTGTGAAAGCATGATTTTGTTGTCACTTACTCTGTATTTTTACCTTTTCCTGACATTATTCCTTGGAAAAGGTATCATGAGATTATTGTGCTTATCATTGCCCTGATGAAAGAGCTCTGTACAATAAAACCTCCCAAACGGCAAGGAGAGAAAATGTTTAGACTTTCATCTCTATTTTCTTACCATTCTTTTCTTACAGAGATTTTTCGTACTAGTTGTGATCTTTCCTGGGGCTGTGATTTGGGAGAAATTGCTAGTATGACCCTTGGTCTACTCCTATGTGAAGCCTGTATGATATGTCATTCATAAAATTCTTATGAGAATATGTTAACATAGCATTTCAAAGAACAAACCAAGAATATTCTCCACTGTTGATTTTATGTATTTACTGTATTATTATTTATGCTTCAGGTTTAAGTTATAAATTCCCACGACAACCTTTTAATCAAAATTACTTAAATCATTTTCCTACTATAAACTAGTTTTTCAAATCATTGTAAAATTTAGTGTTCAACGTAAGATTAACAGCAATTTATTAGTTAATCCTAGTTTGACACTTGATCATAGTACATCAAGGTATGTCCAAAAATTCGAAGTATATCACCTAGAAGTATCACCAAATCTGGTATCATTGGCCAGTTCTTCATAAGGATTCATTTATACTTTCTACATGATTTTCATTTCCCCAGAATTCAGCAAAAATATTTTAGAGAATGATCCTCAGAGATGTTGAGAAGACTTTTACTTCAACTTAGATAACAGGCAAGTGTTTGAAAGTTCAGGCATAGAGAAATTTATATAGATTCTCCTTTGGGGAGAAAATGGGTTTGCCATTTTAATTGAATCTAGTGTTTAAATGCATAAAAATCTGACATGGGTAAACTATAAAACATTTAGTGTTGAGCATGTAGACAAAGCTGAAGTCTCAAGAGACTTAGAACATTTCTGATGCGGGGACAGGAAGAAGGAATGGTGCTTATTTCATTATGCATGTCTCCTAAATTCAGAAGTAAAATTTAGAGGAGAGAAAGTCACCTTAAAATAGATGGATCATAAAACCAAAATTTCAAATAATTTGCCTAAGAATTTAGAATGAGAACAAACAGAAAACTGAAACAGAATATTGAAAGATAACTGTAAAATGACACAACCACTTATAGCTTCATGACTTAAAATAATATTGCATCAGAATTTGTAACCTCTAAACATTAACTAACTGGCAGCTATAGAGAGTTTTAGCCGCTTTTCATCTCTGTCTTTTCAGTGCCTGCTGAGTATAGCCACTAAAGGCACATTGAGTGAATGAAAACATGTTAAATTATACAAGAATCATTTAATCATTTTTAAGTACAATATTATCTGTGGTACTCAAAAAAGTAAAAAAAAGACTACCAAAGTATCCTGTGCCCTAAATAATCTTACCATGCTATGTACCAAGTATAGTATTTGTACTAAGTATAGAAGAAGGAAAATGTAAAAGAAACATTTTTCTAAGAGTAATATGTTTGTAGAAAAAAAAAACACAAGGTAATGCAAAACTCTGTGAATTGTATTTACTAAGGTAATAAAAATGACCATCTTAACCAAATTTATTGTACTTTGTAATATTTATAATTTGAGAAGAGTACCTAAATTAAAGCTTCTTCAGAGTATTTGTCAGTAAATGTCTGTATAGATCACTTAGGAATACCTATATGATGATATTTAACTCTTTCTTCACATATTATTGCTACTTAAATCATGGGTCCTCAAACTGCAGCCTGCCGAGGACATTTATCCAGCCCACTGGGTATTTTTGCCACCGCTACCTGTCCTGCACAGCAGCCGATTCGTCCCAGGCCTGCAGTGTGCATGTGTGGAATGTGCGCCGCACTCTCTGACTCCCCTCCTTCTCTCTGTCTCTCAACTCCTCCTCTCAGGCTCAGATGTGACCAGACGAGTCACGAGCTTGCCTGTGCAGAGCCTGCTGCTGCCTGAGGACCAAAGTAAGAACAAGTTCGGATTTATTTATTTATTTTTAATTAGGAGGTCTTTTTTTTTTTTTTATTTTGCTGATAGTAGGGGCTTTTTTTTGCAGTTAAGATGGGCCTTTTTTTCCTGAAGTTAGGAGTTCTTTGTGCAGTGTCCATAGAAATTTGTTCATAGGTTTTTTTTTTTTAAACTATAGTCCAGCCTTCCAATGATCTGAGGGACAGTGGACTGGCCCCCTGTTTAAAATGTTTGAGGACCCCTCACTTAAATAGTAAGTTAATTTAGAACCATTATTCCTATGGGTCATATTCTAAGTTTGTACTTATTCATGGTGTTTCATCAGGAAACATCGTTTTCTTGATAATTAGATGAAGGGCAGAGTTTCTGAATTTCGAAATCATTAGTAATTGATAATTTCAAATGAGAACACTGCTGTTATGACTAATGAATGAATTGTTAATGTTTGTAATAGATGATATTTTATACTGATAGACAAATGACTATGTATGAGTATTTATCATCTGATTCTCAACAGGATACTGCAAAAAGCAAGATGATTATATCTTAATTGCATATTTCCTTTTAATATGCTTTAATAAAGCTTTGAAGTGTAAGGGACAATATTAATTTGTCCTTTAAAGTTAGTTATATAGAATGTAACTATGTGTACAATGTGGTGACAACTTTCCATTTTAAACAGAAATCACTGTAATTTATCCTTAAAACTATAGTGTGTCAATGTTTCTGCTCAGATGTGCTTGTGAAATAACTGAAATAGGTAATTAGAGGATACCTCCCCTCTACCTTTAAAAATTCTTCCTCAAAGGCTGTTTGTACACTTTCCATCTCTTAATGCTATCGTTGCAGTATGCTATTTATCTCTTATTGTACACAGGGAACTTGCTACCAGAAACTAACTATACTCACAAACTCACAAATCCATACATACATAGCACTGTTCCTTCAGCATATGTTTCAATTTTTTTCCCAAGGCTTAAGATATTCAAATGCCCTTGACAATTATCACCATTCAATTAGACTTGCCTGTCAGGTGGACACATAGCAAATGTTTCCTGAATGAAGGAATTACTGCCAATCTCTTCCTTCTCACCTATCAAAAAAATAGATACCTTGTCATGTTGGGATATCTTGCCACTAGTTCCTTTCCCTTGTACTGTACGGATTTCTCCTTGAGGAATTTTTTGCTACATTATTTTTTGTTTCATATATATCCCTATCAAATAGGGATCCCAAATCATAAATAATTACTTTTTGACTACTTACAATAACTTCTTATTTACTTATGCAACCTCCAAATTGTAGCTTGAGAAATAAATTATAATGACTGATTAAAACTTGTAAGTTTTCTTTTTTTTTCTTGTAAATTAAATTTTGTTGCCTTATCAAGGCAGAAATTACCCAAAGCATAGGATACACTGCTGGAATTCTTTATAAATACTGCTTTATTTTATAGCAAATTCTTTGTTACAATCAACAAAAACATTTACTGCTGTGTACCTAAAGTTAAATTATCTGGTCTTAGACACATCCCACAAATGTTTTTCTTTTTTTTTTAATTTTGTATTCAATTTGTTTTTTAGCAAAATTGGAAACTTGATTGCCTGCCTCATTCTACCCCTCATAATGACAAATAAGAATACCCAATGAGCTAATGACACAGTGCATATTGACATAGGAAAGGTGAAGGAAAAGGAAAATAAGAAAACATTATGTTATACTTGTTGAAACTTTACATTTGCTGTTGCATTTTTATAATATCAGAGTATTTTTGAGGTTTTCCTCATGTTAAGGCTATTATTCTAAGCATTTAAAGAGAGATATCAGTACTTAACTCCCAGAATCAATGGATATTTCTCCTCTTGATTAATACAAACATATTATTTTTGTCACTTGGAGGTTGTGAAAATTTCCAGTGTTCTGAGGTTTTTGTGATTTTTTTTCTCTTTTCATGTTTTTGCACATCTCAGAGAACTATATTTTAAGTACAGTCTAAAGGATACATTTTCCTGTGTTGTCACCTCTCCAAGAGTTTTCCACTCTGTAAAGCAAAGGAGACCTTCACAAGTGAGAAATACCAAAATAGACTGGAATAGTTTTTAAAAACTCATCATTATATAATTCTTTGAATTTATTCCTGGTAGAACTGCCATGGGCTCTGTGTGTGTGTGTGGGTGTGGGTGGGTGCGTATGTGTGTGTGTTTCTGTGTGTGTCTGTGAATAAGGTGCCACAGAGTCATTGTAGCAGTAGCTGATGGACATATTGCCTATAAAATTTAGCTATCATATAAATACAGCCACACATGTAATGTTAACTAATATTGGTATATGTGTACATGATAAAAATTTCAGGTAAATATTCCAGGTTCACATTGTATAAGACACTATTTAGATATTTTCATGTACATTACTCAAAAAAAATTTATCCGTTATGCATTGTTATTTATATATAGATTATACATGTGTGTATATATACATATATATGTTTTACATATAAATATACAGGTATATATATACATGCCTTTAGACATATCTCATGATTAAGAGATTAGTCATTGGACAAAATAAGCGTCTGTATTTATTTTTCATACATTTGCAGGTGACTTTGTATTAATTTTTTTTAATTCTCTAGAGTTCAGTTTTTCCAGAGATTTTTAAAAAATAATACAAAGTCACCTACAAATTTATACAGATGCTTATATTTTCCAATGACTGATCTCTTAACCATGAGATATATCTAAAGGTCTTACTCAAATTTTATCTAATATAGTAGAAAATTAAGAGTATGAAAAAAAGGAAAACCAATATTGAGTTCAGGTTGGGACATGATCTCTCCTAATTCTAATAGCTTTCCATTGGGCTACTTATTATATGCTTTATCTGACATAAATTTTAAGTCAACAAAGGGATTAATAGATTCTATTGAATGCACTTGAATTTTCAAAATGTTTTATTTCAAAATAAATTTTGATATAGTTTTGCTTAGTTATTGAGGCATGTTTATTCAATATCTATTTCTTATTCAATATTTGGGGTTTAGGTGTCTAAAATATTTCTCTAAAGTAAGAAAAATGAATAAGTATGACAAGTTGGAGATGAGTCTGGTACTTTAATAGTTTAAATTTAGATAGTTTAAGAATACCAAGGGCTTCTAAGTGCATACTAAAACTTTAAATACAAGTAAATCACTATAAAAATGTCTGAAACTCCAGTCTTTTATTAACAAAAGTATATTTTTCTCTGTTCACAAAACCTACAGAAAAGTCAGAATCAATGGTTTCAGCAAATGTTTTTATTGTGTAATACAGCCTGTAGTATTAATAAACATACCTCAACTATCAGATTTATTTAATAGAAATATTTTGTGTGTGTTGATTTGGTAAAAATTCACTGTTTGGCACACATTGTTATTTAGTCCCTTGAAAAAGGCAAGCACAGTGATATTTGGCAAAGTTTTGTGGAAAGAAAAGTCTTACCACGTATATTTGATTTTCTGAAGAGTAAAATTATATAATATAAAATATGAAAATGGTAAATTAGAAAGTGATAGATAACTTAACAAAGACAAATAAATATTGTCCAGTCATCCCATGTACTAAACAAAAAAGAACTTTAAGAAAATAAGACTCATCAAAGATAATCAAAATCGATGATTGATAAAATGCATCAAAACAAGAAATAATGAAAATATAAAATACTCAATGAGGAGACCTCTAGAAAGAATTAATGTCAAAGATATATAGAATGATGGTACACAGGAGATTAAACGAGATGGAAAAATGTATGGTAATATAAATTTCCATAAAATAAGAGAAAAGGTTGTTCCAACAGGAAGTTTTATTGTTACCCCATACTCTGTCCGAATGTGAGCCAATCATTGCCTGAGCAACCCTGCGTCCCTGCCACCTGCAACCTGCCTCATTGAGTAAATGATCTCATCAGTCTGAATTTCACGATTTTGAGAGGCAACCAAATGGTCTCAGCAGGAGTTGAGGAAAGAAATATCCTTCTGTGTTCTATTCCAAACAAGCGTGGTAATTTATACCTATTTTAATTTTATTTTCTCTTGTCTTCAGCTTCTTTAAATTGCTATTGTTTTGTTCTATTTTTTCTTTGTTTTGTCTTAGTTATATGAATATTCCTGATAGGTCTGTGCTTGAGTTTGATTATTTACTTTACCCCCTGTCTTATCCATTCTTACCTGTAGCTTATTTTACTTAGATGGTTGTTTTCATTTATGATAACACCTTATCTCTAGGATTTTAGGAAAAGTAGCTATACAGGGGAATACAAACTGCTATCTATCCTTATAACTTTTTATTATTAAAAATATGAAACATGCAAAAAGAAGAAAGGTTATTGCAATAAACAGCCAGGGATGGATAGCCCAAATACAACAACTGTCAACTCAGGTTTGTTTCATTCACATTGTTTGCATACTCCCTACCTCTGACATAGATAGGAAAGTGTATTCTCAAACGTTATATAAATATAAATATGTTAGTATGCATTTCTGTAGATTAAAAACTCTGTCACATTTGTGTCAATAATATTATAACATCTAAAATTTTGCAATAATTTCTTAACTTCAGTATATATTTCATGTTCAGATTTACCTAATTGTCTTAGAAAATTTTAAGCAGTTTGCTTAAATTTAAATGAGCATTTTAATTAACAGTCACCAACTAGTTAATAAGTTTTTGTGTCATTTTTTACATATTCACCATTTAAAAGATTTGTGTTTCCTTTTGTATCCAACTTTAAGAAACTGAATCTGAATTTAAGAAAATCACAATGCATGAGAAGATTAGTTTATGAACATCCTGATTCCAAGCTTTTTACTATATGTCTGAACAAACTTTAATCAGGCAGCCTCAGTCCATTATCACACTGAGCTTACATACTGGAAAGTATTCTCCTCAGAGATACAATGAAGATTACACTGACAGTTTTCTTGGCCTCCAGTCTGGTTAAACTAATCAAGACTTAGTAATACAATAGGAGGAGAATGGATATAATGTTGATTCACAAATCTTCAGAACTTTCATTCCAGAACACTTGGGTCATTGTATAGCAGTTTCTTTTTTTTTCTTTGCTGTTTTTCTTTTATTTGTTCCATATAGGAAGATAGTGTTAAGAGGCTTTTGATTTTCTCCATTCCAGGGGGAGAAGGTAGCATTTTCTATTGTACTCTGAAGTAAGAAGAAAGCTGTCATTGTGGTTATAAAAGTATTTATGTTTATAATTCTTCTTGACGGTAAACAAGATATTTGTGCTTAAAAATGTCTACTAGCTCTACCCAGCTCTAAATGCATTTTATGTCTGTATGAAAAGGTAGAATGTGCAATATTAATTAAAAGAACTTGATTAATGCACTTTGCAGTTACTTATTTGCTAGCAAATTTGGGTAAAATTATGTAAACTTTTAATATGTATTCCATCATTTATAAAATGAGTAAAATGATACTTATACCATAAAATCGTTTTGAAACTATGTACCACTATTCATAATATTTAGTAAGCTAGAAATATTATAGAGTAATTTTTAGAAATAATATTCTGGAGAACAAATAAATCTCTTCTAATTCCCAGGCCTGGTACCTTGTTGCTAAATAAATTAATTTAACTTAATCTCCAATAATCTCTAATATGTGCCAGGTACACTAATATATTGTACTTTAATGTATGAACATGCATAATATGTGTTGCAAAAACTCACTTAAATGTTAAAATCTTTTTTTTTTTTTGTAGAGACAGAGTCTCACTTTATTGCCCTCCGTAGAGTGCCGTGGCGTCACACTGCTCACAGCAACCTCCAGCTCTTGGGCTTAAGCGATTCTCTTGCCTCAGCCTCCCGAGTGGCTGGGACTATAGGCACCCACCACAGCGCCCGGCTATTTTTCTGTTTTTTGCAGTTCGGCCGAGGCCGGGCTTGAACCCGCCACCTTTGGTATATGGGGCTGGCGCCCTGCTCGCTGAGCCACAGGAGCTGCCCTAAATGTTAAAATCTTGAGCTCCATTCTACAGACTAGAAAATTAATCTCTGAAAAATTAAGATATTTCCCATCCTTTTTCTTTCTAGATGACCATGAAGCATATACCAATGAGAAAAATACCAACTTATTTTTAAAGCATATTCAGAAAGGTCAAATAAACTTGAAATTCATTTTTTTTTTTTTTAATTTTTGGGATAAGTGTTGTACTGGGCTGGAAATAAATGATGTGACATTATTGTCAAAAACTTGACACATCTGCTTCTATCTGTGATACAGTGACACTGATACAGTCCTTGTGCCTTCAAAAGTCTTAAAAATGACACAACAAAATGTAGATCAATTGTTTTCAGGTATTTTAAAACACATAAAGAAATTCTACAATATTGAGGGAATGAAAATTCAGAAAACAGGCCAATGACTTGTGCCTATAATCTTGGCACTCTGGGAGACTGAGGCAGGCGGATTTCTTGTGCATACACGTTGGAGACCAGTCTAAGCAAGAGCAAGGTCACAGACCCCTTCTCTAGTAAAAACAGAAAAACCAGGTGGGCATTACATTTGGCACCTGTAGGCTCAGGTACTTGGGAAGCTGAGGCAAGAGGATTGCTTGAGCCCAAGAGATCGAGATTGCTGCTGTGAGCTGTGATGATGCCACTGCAGTCTACACAAGGGGGACAAAGTGAGACTCTGTCTATAAATAAATAAATGAAATGAAAATTCAGAAAATTACCTCCAGATCATTGTGCCTCTAGATACCAGTAGTCAAGCCCAATCAGAATGTGGCACCATTATGAAGAGCAGGTAGCAGAAATCTCAATTCAGGGCAGTTAAATAAATTGGAATGTAGGAAACAGAACTCTGGAGAAGAATCTGTGTAGAGAAGATCTCCATCGTTCAACACTGAGGTTTGTCCTGGGAGGACTGGACAGCTCATCGGGTAAGGGTGAGGAACCATGACTTGCAGGAGTGTGCTTACCACAGGCTGAGGAGCAGAACCAGAGACGACGGAGCAGTGTGGGAAAGAATGGACTCCAATCCTGCATCAGTGAACACACACATTCATCACCATCAGCACGTCCAGGAACCAGCCAAATCATGGTAAATGTCTCATGTTACAATTAAGGAACCTTTGTAAAGGACTACGTCAGACTTACCTTAACAAATCTTAGAAATAATAAAACAAGTTTAAAAGTTAAGGAGTTTGTGAAACATACTGTATATGTCATAAAAAAAAGCATGAAACCAAGCCTGCAAACATGGAGAGGAATGAGTAAGTAATTGAACTATTTACTAGAACAAATATGCATATTTTCGAAAAAAAATAACAAATTCCTAATCTCTGCAATATATTATGAACAATGTCCAGTACAAAAAAAAATGTTACCAAACAGTTCTAAGGAAGAGAACAATTGGATTCATAATCAAGGTATTAAAAAAATAGCCCATAGAAATTAAACAACCCAATGATTGTCCAGATATTGATGCTAGCAAGCCACAGAAACAGACAGCTATTACATGCAAAGAAGTAAGAGAATATATGTTTAAATACTTAGGGAATGTTATGAGCTACATGACTTAATGTTTAGGGACTTTAAGAAAAGACAATGAAACAATTAGAAAATAAATTCTAGAATTGAAAGCTATGATAATTAAAAGGAAATATTCACTATTTTCCTCAATAGTGGACTGGAAATGACAGAAAAGACAGTAAACTTGATGAGAAATTAAGTACCAGGAACAGTATGTATAACTGCAAATTAATCAAAATTAAATTAAATTAAATATAGTCAGAAAATATGATGAAGAACTTCCTGCCAAAGAAGTTGATAACATAGATGATACTTTAAATCAATTAATCAAAACTGAGGCAGATAAAGGTAGAAAAATCTGAAGAGCTATTTAACTACTCAATTAATTGAATTCATCATCAAAATACATCTGGTAAAGAAAATTTCAGACCCAGATGGTTACATTGGTTAGTTCCATAAAATATCCAAAGAAGTAATCACATCAATCTTAGAAAAACTCTTTCAGTAAAGAGGACATGCCCCAATTTATTTGCATTTGAGTAAATACGCTATTCATTCATTATAAAAAGTTTCAGCAAACTAAGAATATAGTTAAACTATCTCTAACTTATAAAGGACTTCTACTGAAAGTCTACATCTGATATTATAATTAAGGGCCACATAATGTTTTCTTTTTAAGAATAGTAACAATTCAAGAATGATTTCTGTAATCACTTACATTCAACATTGTACTACATTCTTAGCCTGAGGAATATGGCCATAAATACATTGAAAGGCATACAATCTAGAAGAGGATATAAAAATGTTTATTGGCATAAGAACATGGTTTTGCCTAGAGAAATAGTATGGAATCTATTAAAAATCTACAGAAATTAATGAATTTATATAGCAAAACTTTATGTTAATAAAATAGTAACAAAACACTATACAAATATACAAAAGTATCATTTACTATATTGCATAAAACATATGAAAAAACAATTAAGAATTTAGAAGACCTCTATACTAAAAGTTCCAAATATACTTGTAGCAGCCCATATAACCTATGATTACGAGGAGTGAGAGTTATAAGAAATACCTGTATAGCTCAGTAATGGAACACCTTGGTGAAAAGGGCATGGAGAGGGATTTAGTTCTCCTAACAAGTATGAGAGCTCTCTGGAGAGGAGAGCACTGGTGAATTGGCAATCTCTACACCTGTGGTTGAGAGACATGAGATCAGCCTTATATTAGGCTAGAGGAGAAGGCAGTCGGGAGCATGTGCATTCTATCACGGACCTGCTTACTCTGACTCTTTCTTCTCCTGCCTGCAGGACGCCAGCACGTGCCTCTCTGCTGAAGATTACCAAGCTCTACTAAAGACTTACTCTCTCTAAGACTCAGTCTCTCTCTCTCCCCCCCATTAGCTAAAGCAAATAGCCCTCAGGCACCTAAGAGAAATTGTTCCTGAGCAAGATAGCTTAGCCGTCCGCGTCTGGAACCTAGTTAAATCAGGCCCGAGACTGCCCCCAGTTCTGGGCTCTAACATATACTGAAAAGAATAAAAGAAGAATTAAATAAACGTCAAAGTTAAATAAATATTAATAGTTTACAAAAAGATGTATTTTTGAGCTGTTCTCCAGCTATCAAATCATCAAAAGCACAATCCAAAATCCCAGTATGTTGTTGGAGGAGTTGATGATATCATTGTAAAATTGGAATACTAATGCAAAATATTTTGGAGAGAGAGAAATAATTAAAAAGACAAAGACTACTTGATTTCAATGCCAAGGAGGTAGGCATCTGCTGCCAAAAATAACAGATAAATCAATAGAAAGGTAAAATCCAGAAACATATAATACACAGATAAACACACTTCTGCATACAACAACATATAAGTTTTCTATACAGGTAACAAAATAATTAATTGGAAGAATGGTTTTCTTTTCACCAAACTAAATGTTGATCTTAGAACATCTTGTCTCTTCATTGTAGCATACACCAGCATTTGTTGATCAATACAAATGTCAAATCTTCAGTTCTAAAATTTCTAAAAAATACAGAGTATCTTCACAAGAAAGCAAATAAATCCACATGGTGCACATACATATACATAAAAAACACTCATTTATAAAAAATAATATTGACTAATAAGATTTGATAAAAATGAAAAGTTTTGCTTTCTAAAATATAACATGAATAAAATGACAAAGCATACATCTAGGAGAAAATGTTTGCAATACAATTTTTTTTTTGAGACAAGAGTCTCACTCAGTCACCCTGGGATTGAGCGCCATGGCAACATAGTGCACAGCTACCACAAAATCTTGAGCTTAAGTGATTCTCTTGCCTCAACTTCCTGACTAACTGGGACTACAAGCACCCACCACAATGCTTGACTCTTTTTAGAGATGGGGTCTCGCTCTTGCTCAGGCTGGTCTTGAACTCCTGAGCTCAAGCAATCCTCCTGCCTCGGTCTCCCAAAGTGCTGAGATTACAGATGTGCACTACTGTACCCAGCCCTGCAATACAAATATTAATAAAACAACTTACATCCATAATATAAAAAGAATTTTCATACTGTAGTTTCTCTTCACATTGTACACATTTTCACATTTTGTTAAAGAACTCTAACAAGTCAATCATAAGCATACAAACAATGCAATAACAATGATCAAATAACAAGAATAAATACCTCACAAGAGATAAAAAGAAATAATCAAGCATTTGTGAAAACAGGAAAAACATCATTAGTAGTCAAAGATAATGCTCTTTAGCAATAAAACCGAACAAATTACCACGATAGACAACATGAAAGACATTCATAAACTTTATATGGTACAAAGTTTCCATGATGGAAACAAAATGCACATATGGTGTGAAACCATGTACATAGTAGTCCCAAAGCAGCAAAAAACGAATCTGTAGTGATGGAAATCAGATCAGTGTTTGCCTAGAGTGGGGCTGAAGCAAAAGATAACTGCAAAGTAGTACAAAATAACTTTCTTGGGTGAAGAAAATGTTCTATACTTTGATATAGGTCAGAGTTACATTTGTCAAAACTTGAACCATGTACATTTATCATGCACATTTAATTTGTTCCAGACCCTTATCTAATATTAAAATGCAACAAATTACTTTTCTTAAAAGAGTAATCATTTGAAACAAATTCTATTTACAATGTGTAACTTGCATAGTATACAAAATCATGGTAAAGTATTTGACACTGCACTCGTAATGATCTGTTTTTCTACATAGTTAATCTTATGCTCATTTCTATCGGCAGAATGAGAAATGAAAAAGTTGCTATTTGAAAATGAATGCCCATAGGGGTAAGAAAGAGGTTTGATTATTAAAGTACAACTGAATAACCTGGAGAAGTTGAAGGTGAAGTATATTAGGCAGACAAACATATTGAGAAACCTTTTCTGTTGACATGATCAGAAGTATGAGAAGTGGTATATTCCCCACTGATATTCTGTTAATAATTCTATTTGATGTGTATTTCACATTATTAAACTGTGAAACTGAAATCTACAGTTAGACAATGGGCGTATATGCAGTATTAGTATCTTGATTTATTTACCAAGCACTATGGAGCCAAAGTTTTCTAGTTCACAGAATATATTTCACAGGTAAAAATCAAACAACTAAGAAGAGTCTCCTTTCTGTACTCACAACTTTTAGTCAACACTTCTTCAATGAAACCACAACTAAATTCTGCTCTATGGCAACAATTCTACAGTGTATTCCTGAACACTGACAAAGTAAAACCATTTTGTCATATGTTATTCATTTCCAAATTCAGGAATTTAGGGATATACCAGATTAAATTGCTTCCAAAACATGTGCTATGCCATCAAAAAATGATGGAATATATTTATTAGAATTATCATAATTTTATTTATTTATATAAGTTTTCATAATACCATAGTGAGGAAAAAGCACTATGCAAATACAAATTCTTAGCCCTTAAAGCTTCTTTTGACTGTGCCAAAAGAGAAATACTAGAATGCCCTTAAAAGTTCCCAAGAACAATAATTTATTTCAAAGCAGGTACTTAGTCTTTAAAAAATAGGAAAAATTAGTGTACTATTTTTCTAATATTTATAATAGCCAGACTATATTGTGGTAGGCAAAATACTACAGGTATTAAGGATTTAAGATTGTAGTGAATAAAAGAGGAGAATCAATTTCTTTCTGCTCCATCATGTGTAAAGAGTGTTATCAATATTGCACATTCTATAAAGGACTGTCTTTAGAGCATTTTTATGTCACCAAGATTTCAGGCGCACCTCTAGTCATAACAGTTAGAAATAAATGAGCCATACTTGATCACAAAGCTCATTCTATGCCACATTCACTTCAATTTTCCTGGGAACAGATGTAGGAATGATCTTAACCAGAAGGGCTGAAGAATATTCCATTTCAGAATTCATGACAGTTATTATAATTTCAAAGAAAGAAACAAAACGGATACCAATAACAGATGGTCTAAAAGTTACTGTGCACATTTTATGTACAATCACATGAAACAACAGGGTATAATGTAAATGACAAAATGAAGAAAATGAAATAAAGATAGAGATCAAATAACTATAATCAATTTCCATTAAGAAGTGTCATTTGCTTGCCTACCAAACAACAAAAATATGAGTATAGCGAATTATAAGTTAGTTGGTAATTATGTGATGACATTTAATTATGTTGTATTATTTAGTATATTTTTCATATTTTATCATTATTTTAAACATCCATTCCAACTGTCTACATAGCAGACTATAGGGAGTTTGAGACCAGCCTGAGCAAGAGCAAGACTCCATCTCTACTAAAAGAGAAAAGTAGCAGGGCATTGTGGCTGCGCCTGTAGTCTCAGCTGCTCGGGTGGCTGAGGTAAGAGGATCAGCTAAGCCCAAGACTTTGAAGTTGCTGTGAGTTATGACACCACAGAGCTCTACTTAGGATGACCAAGTCAGACTCTGTCTCAAAAAAAAAAAAAAAAAAAAAAAAGAGCAACTCAAAACAAACAAACAAAACACAGAAATGACACTTTATAAATTCAATTTCTCTCAATATGGAATCAAAATTATATGTTTGACTAATGACTTTAAGCAAAACACATATAGTTAAAAGAACTTAATATTGATCCATTGAACCTGGCATATATATATATATATATATATACAGCAATTCTTAAATAAGCATTTTCTCTCAAAACCCTGATGTTCCTTATCCTCATTGAAACAAACCAGACATTTCAATTTCCCCTAGCTTTTTTAGTTTCTCTGTTACTGTCAGACTAAACATCACAACCAAACCCTTCTACTTATGAATGCATACCAACTTTTTTTCTAGGAAAAGTTATTGACTTAACCTTAAAATACAATCAGATATGTCATTAAAAATAGCTTTTTTACTAAAAATATGCTAGAAGTTTTTTCTTTATAAAAGAAATTATCTAGACTTTGGAGATTAGGGGAGAAAGTGAGCTAAACATATGAAATGAACGGTTGAGTTAGAGTGCCAAAAACAGGTAGAAGGTTATGGTGACTAGGTGACTAGAGAGGAAAACATGCCTAAAACTCTTTGGTGAGTACTACATTAATTTCCAGAGCACTGATTTTCTACTTTCTTAGCTAATTTCTCTTGCTTTTCCTGTTGATCTTTTCTATCTACCTGCATCATCACCTGCCTTATCATACATATAGATATATGTATCTTTAAATATATATTTTTCAAGTTTGTCACCTGAATTTATCAAAGTCTTCGTAGTCTATAACAAACTCAGAGACAGTAAAGACTTCTAGGACTAAACTGTTATAAAAGAGGTAAGGTTTACTTTTTTTTCAATAGATTTAGGAGGTGGTTTTTCTTACATGGGTCAAATGTTTAGAGATGAGTCAAGATTTTCAGTGGACCTGTCACCTGACTAGTATACATTTTACTCAAAAGATAATTTTTGGTCCTTGCCGCTACTCTCAAATCCCCTTTCCAAGTCTCCAATGTTTGTTAAACCATTCTGTATGACCATGTGAAGCTCGATAGTTTAACTCCTGCTTATAAGAAAGTACATGTAGTATTTGTTTTTCTATTCTTGAGATACATGGAATAATGGTCTCTAGTTCTATCCAAGTTGCTGCAAAATACATTATTTTATTCTTTATAATGACTGAGTGGAATTCCTGGGGTGTGCGCATATGCATGCACTTGATATACACACAGAGAGTGCCAAAAAATGTATACACATTTTAAGAAAGGTTTAAATTGCGTTGAGTTTGTAATACTCAAGTCAACATTGACTTCTGTAATTATAAGAGGTGCTCAAACATGACTTACGTTCATCTTTTGTTGTTGGCATATATTATTACAGTTTTAATATACTCTTTTGTTCTTTCTTAAAATATGTACACATTTTTTGGCACCCTCTGTGTGTGTGTGTATGTATGTATGTATTTGTGGGTTTTTATTATGTACTTATGAAATACTTTTGTTATACCTTCATCAGTTGACAGGCACTTAGATTGATTCCATACCTTTGCGATTGTCACTTGTCTTGTGTAAACATATAAATGTGTGTGTTTTTGTTATAGTGATGTCTTTTCCTTTGGGTAGATACTGGGTACTCTGATTACTAAACTGAATGAAAGGTCTATCTCTAGTGATAGAGATATTGTATGCCACAGAGTTTGTGCTAATTTACATTCCCACCAATAGTGTGTGAGCATTCTATTTTTGCTGCATCTATGCCAACAATGTAGTTTGTTTTCTTTTCTTTTTACTTGTTACTAATGTTATTCTGATAGGAGTAAGATGGTATTTCATATTGTTTTAATTTGCATTTCCCTGATTAGTCATATTGAGCAATTTTTCATGTTTATTGGCCATTTGTATATCTTCTTGTGAAAAATGTATGCTCATGTCTTTAGCCTACATTTTAGTCAAGTTGTTTGGGTTTTTCTTGCTGTTTTATTGAGTTTCTTATAGGTTCTGGATATTACTCTTTTATTTGATGTTTAGTTTGAAAACATTTTTTTCTATTCTGTAAGTTGTTTACTATTATATTATTATTACTATTTATTCTATTGATTACTTCTTCTGGGTCTGCAGAAACTTTTTTACTTAAGACCCATTTATTTTTGTTCCTGTTGCATTTGCTTTTGGGGTCTTATTCACAAATTCTTTGCTTATACCAATGTCCACAAGAGCTTTCCTATGTTTTCTCCTAAACTTTTGATGATGTCAGGTATTAGATTAATGCCTTTACTCAATCTTGACTTAATTTTTATGTATGGTAAAAGTTTCACCTTCATTTTATGCATATAATGCTCCTATTATCCATGCACAAGTTATTGAATTGGGCGTCCTTTTCCCAGTGTATATTTTTTATTGCTTTATCAAAGATCACTTCATTGTAAGCATATGGTTTTAAGGGGGGGAGGAGTTCTCTATTCTATTCCATTGTCCTATGTGTCCACCTTTATACTAGGATCATGCTGTTTTGGTTGTTGATAGTTGAAGTCAGTAGGGTGATGCCTCCAGATTTGTTCTTTTTGTTGGGAGTTGCTTTGGCTATTGGTTTTGTTGTTGTTGTTTGTTTGTTTGTTTGTTTTGTGATACTACATGAAATTTGGGATTTTTTTTCTAATTCTGTGAAAAAGGAATTAAGATTTTGATGGAAATTGCATTGAATTTGTAAATCACTTTGGCCCTATAAACATTTTAACAATATTGATTCCTCCAATCCATGAGCATGCATGTTTTCCCATTTATTTTTGTCATTTGTAATTTCTTCTATTGGTGTTTTGTAGTTCTCTTTATAGAGGTCTTTCACCTCCTTGGTTAAATATTTCCTTAGATTTTTTTTTTTTGTAGCAATTATAAACGGTATTGAGTTCATGATTTGATTCTCAGCTTGGCTGATATTAGTATATAAAAATACTCCTGATTTGTATGTACACATTAATTTTGTAACCTGAGACTTTACTAAATTTACATGTTAATTCTAGGAGTCCTTTGGAGGAGTTTTAGCAAGTTTAAGAATAAAATATTTTCATTTGCAAACAGAGTTACTTTGTCTTCCTCTTTTTCAAGTTGGATGGCCTTTATTTCTTTCTCTTGCCCAATTACTCTGGCTAGGATTTCCCATATTGTGGAGAATAGAAATGGTAATAGCATGTATTCTCACCATGTTCCCATGCTTCCACTGAGCTTATGGCTCATTTCTTTCCCTCTAAATGTCATTGCAAACACTTCCATGTGCCCTACGAACAAAAACTAATGCCTCCTCTAAGGGAGATCAGGACAAGCTGACAGTCCCTCCCTTTACTTTTGTGAGGAGCTTATCCTGCCATCAGGAATAGACCTCTCCCACGGGAGTGCATCAGCCATATCCCACAGCTAGTCTGCTAGCACTACACACACCTGGTTGATCTGCCTCCACCATCATTACTATATTGTAGGCCACGGTGGGAGCTGAGAATATGAGCACCTCTGTGCCCCCAAAGCAGAGACTACTCTCACTACTGAGAAAGGGATACGTGAGTGGCTTAGTGTGCCCCACAACTGCCCGCTTCTGTTAATCTCATTGACAGGGGCTCACCCTTCCTATTGACGGTTCAAAGAGAACCTTAGTCTTCTTCTCCCCCAACCTCCAATACCCAAGTACACCATCCAAGGGCTTGGGGATTTGTGATTACATAATACAACTCCTGGCACCTGAACATGTTCCCAACCAACAAAAATTACTAGCAGCTTGCGGTTACCAATCTGCATGATCTGAAAGACAGTGTGATTGTCTCTTCTCAATCACTACACTGAGTGGCCAAGTCCACAATGGAGGCAAATGGGTGAACTGCAAAGCTATCTGTTTTGAGCTGAGGGAAGAGGCTTCAGATGGGAAGAAAGCAGAATAAAAATTCTGGCAATATCAGGGGAGAGGGTATTTTGATATCCCCAAGGGATCACATAAGCTTGTCACCAATGGGCAAGAACCACGAAAAAAAAAATTTGAAATGTTAGACATGGAATTCAAACTATGAATCACGAGTAAGCTTAATGGAATCCCTGAGTGCATAGACAACCAACAAAAAGAAGCCAGAGATCTAATTCAAAACATGTATGAAAAATTCACTAAAGAAATAAATATTTTTTCAAAAACAGAAGTTAATTTCTGTAAATTAAAAAGGGAATTTAAAAATATAGTGGAATTTTTTTTACCAGACAAGAACAAACAGAAGAAAGAATTTCAAAGCTTGAAGACAAGGCTTTTAGATTAATCCAGTTGAAAATAAGCAAAAATAATCAAGAGAAATGAACAAAGTCTCTGTCAAATATCAGATTATGTAAAAATGGGGAAACTTGAGAATTATAGATATTCCAAAGGGGGAAGAAGAAATATCAGCAAGCCTCAAAATCCACTTGAAGGAATAACAGAGTACTCCATTACGGGAATAATGAACTCCCCTACTCTTGCTAAACATTTGGACATTCAGATACAAGAAGGTCATTAAACTCCTGGAAGATTCATTGCAAATAGGAGATCACCAAATCACTACTCATTATTCTTGTCAAGGTCAAAGTACAAGAAAAAGATCCTACAAACTATGAGACAAAAAGCATCATAATTTACAAAGGAAAATTCATTAAACTTACAGCATATTTCTCAGTAGAAATCTTCTGAATCACATGTATTGGAGTCCTATCTTTAGTCTTTTTAAACAGAATAAGTGTTAACCCAAAATTTTTACCCTGTGAAACTAATTTTCATTAATGAATATGATCATTTTTATTTCTTGACAAGAAAATACTAAGAGAATTTGTCACCACTATACCTGTCCTGATGAAATATTGATTTTTGGACATTGATTTTATGTCCTGAGACATTACTATATTTTTTGATCACTTCCAGGAGTCTTGTTGTTGAGTCTTTGGGGTTCTCTACATATAAAATCATGTGATCAGAAAAGAGTGAGAGTTTGACCTCCTCTGCACCCATTTGGATGCCCTTTATTTCCTTCTCTTGACCAACTGTATTGGCTAGAACTTCCAGCACTATGTTGAATAGTAGTGGCGATAGAGGACAATCTTGTCTTATTATAGTTCTAAGTGGAAAAGCTTTCAGTTTTATTCCATTCAGTATAATATTAATTTGAGTTTAATATTAATCTGAGTTTGATCAGATTCAGAAATATGTCTCCTATGCCTATATTCCTAAGTGTTCTAATTACAAAAGGATGCTGAATTTTATTGATTGCTTTTTCTACATCTATTGAGAGGATCATATGGTTTTTGCTTTTGCTTCTATTGGTGAATAACATTTATGGACTTGCATATGTTAAACCAGGCTTGCATCCCTGGAATGAAGCCTACTTGACCATGATGAATGATTTTTTTTTTTTTTAGGAATATACATAACAAAAGAGGTGAAGGACCTCTACAAAGAAAATTACAAAACACTGAGAAAAGAAATAGCATAAGATATTAACAAATGGAAGAACATACCATGCTTATGTCTGGGAATAATCAACATTGTTAAAATGTCTTTACTACCCACAGCAATCTACAGATTCAATGCAATCCCCATTCAAATATCATCATCATACTTTCAATATTTAGAAAAAATAATTCTTTGTTTTCTGTAGAACTGGAAAAAATCCCATATAGCCAAGGCAATTCTTAGTAATAAAAACAAAGGCATGGGTAGTTCACCCCACCAGACTTTTGGCTATGCTACCAAGCCATAGTGATCAAAACAGCATGGTATTGGTACAAAAATGGAGACAGTGAAATTTGGAACCAAATAAAAAACCCAAAAAGAGTTTGGGATGAAACTAATATCTTACAACCACCCGATCTTTGATAAACCCAACAATAATATACACTGGGGAAAGGAATCCCTATTCAGTAAATGGTATGGGAGAACTGGATATCCACATGTAAAAGATTAAAACTGAACCTGCTCCTCTTACCACTTTCAAAAATTGATTCAAGATGGACAAAAGATTTAAATCTAGGGCATGAAACAATAAAAATATTTGAAGAAAATGTGGGGAAAACACTTGAAGATATCATCCAAGGGAAAGATTTTATGAAGAAGACTTCTATGGCAATTACAACAACAACAAAAATAAAACAAATGGGACTTAATTAAACTAAAAAGCTTCTACACATCTAAGAAAACAACAACCAAAGCAAACCATGCAGCCTTCAGAATGGGAAATTATATTATTAATTGGACAAAAGCTTGATAAATAAGACATATAGAGAACTTAATTTAATCGATGGAATAAAGACCCAACAATCCCATATATCTTTGGGCAAGAGAAATAACTAGAACCTTCTCTAAGAAAGACAGCTGAATGGTGAATAAACATATGAAAAAATTCTCATCACCCCTAATCATCATAGAAAAACATCAAAACTATCTTCAGATAACACCTAACCCCAGTGAGAATAACTCACATCACAAAGACTCAAAGCTGTAGAAGCTAGAGTGGATGTAGAGAGAAGGGAACAGCTTTACGCTGTTGGTGGGACTGAAAACAAATACAATTTTTCTGGAAGGAAGTATGGAGAATTCTCAAAGAAGTCAAATTAGATCTCCCATTTGATCCTGCAATCCCATTACTAGGCATCTACCCAAGAGAAAAAAAAATCCTTTTATATAAGGACATTGGCACTAGACTGTTTATTGCAGCTCAATTTAAAATTGCCAAAATGTGGAAATAGCATAAATGCCCACCAATCCAGGAATGGATTAACAAGCTGTGGTATACATATACCATGGAATACTCTTCAACCACTACAATGATGGGAGACTTTACGTCTTTTGTATTAACCTGGATGGAGGTGGAACACATTCTTCTTAGTAAAGCTTCACAAGAATGGATAAGAAAGCATCCAAAGTACTCTATTCTAATATGAAGGCAGCAGATGAACTAATACAAGAGGATGGTAGGGGGATGAGCAAGTGTGGAGAGGGGAAAAGGGAGGCAGATAGAGAGTTTCAGCGTATGGGGAGGGACACAATTATAAGAGGAATAAAAGTCCCTCTCATAATTGCAATCATGTAACCTATTCTTTGTCCCCTCATGGAATCCCCAATTAAAAAAAAATCATATAACCCCATGATTACAAATGCAATCATGTAACCTATTCTTTGTATCCTCATGGAATCCCAAATTTTAAAAAGAGGAAAAAAATTGGGGGGATATTGAGCCCTGGTCATTAGCATAAAACTCACTTCCTTGCTTAAGAGACCTGGAGAATCACGAGAGTAGCATGTGTGTCATGTGCATGCAGATCAGAAAACTGGCCTCCAGGAGAAAATGTATGAGTGGGGTGTGGCAATAATAATTATGGTAAAAATTCTCTAGATTCCAAAAGTCTCTTAATGCTGGATGCAGAGTCTGTGCTCAAGGTCTGAAGTTTTGCAAAACAAACTGGAGACTTCTGTCTGACACTTTCTCTATCCCTCTTGTTTTTAATGCTGATGTGTGATAAGTAACTTTTAACTACCTTTCCAGGTTTGTGATAATAAATATGGCCCTGAAGTTGACTCAAGAGGACTCCTCCAAGTGTTTCACAGTCCGCCAACATAGATGTCGTGTCAATCCTCTTCATTCCTTGTGCCAAGACTCCATTTTCTAGTAACCCCAAACCCCTTTTAAAAAATCTAACTGTTATAAAATAGTAACACAGGAAGAATATGATGTAACTAGTTATGAGTCAAATTATGACTAGAACAGTGTCTCACTTATCAATATTAACATAGAATATAAATTGTCTAGTGTCCCACTTAAAAAAATATGGATTGATGGAATGGATGAAGAAACACAACTCAAATATCTGCCATCTCCCAGAAATTCATTTAACTAGTCAAGATTCCCTTAGACTCAAGTTTAAAAGGTGAGAAACTATTCCATACAAATAGAAAGCACAGGAGATTGTGAATAGCTATTCTTATGTCAGTTGACAGAGAAGTAAAACTAACAGCAGCAACAAAAAATAAAAAAAAAAGATAAAGATAACCACTATATAATGATAAAGGGATCACTTGTATAAGATGATATATCAATCCTATATACATATGCATCTAACATCAGAACTCTCAGAGCTCCCAGATTCATAAAACAGATATTACTAGATGGAAGAAATATGGTAAGTACCTACATTATAATAGTGGAGGACTTCAGCATTCCAATGAGAGGACTAGAAAGACCATTGAGGAAGAAAGGCAACAAAGACATATTAGACTAAAATGGGACTCTAGAACACATTGATCTAACAGACAGTGATAGAACATTCTTCTCTCAAACTGTAGAAGATAGGCCCTCCATATTTGTGGTCAGGAAAAAGACTTAGCAAACATTAAAAATTCAAAATGATACCATTTATTTTCTGAAACCAAAGTGGAATAAAACTAAAAATAAATTTTGAGAGGAATTATTGGAAATATATAAGCATGTGAAATACATGGAAATTATATCATGTATTGAAGGATCTTTGGGTCAATGACAAAATCAAGATGGAAATAAAAAAATTTGAATTGAATGACAGTGGTGACTAATTGCCTACTATTTTATTTACACACACATGAATACATATATATTTAAGAGGTCTAAGGGCTTCTGTCATAAAATGCTCTGTATGTTTAATTAATTCTTAAAAATTTTCCTTGACTGTCTTTTGACATATGTATTCATTTAAACCTTATTAAGTTCTACAAAGTATTATGGTATATGGAGAATCATATTTTGATTTTAAAGATGTTAAGGCTAATAATAATTTTTTGAAGAAGTACCACATTTTGTATTGTCTAATTTTTATACTTTTTTATATGCATATTTTTGTAATATTAAAAGCCTAGAGCTGAATTTATATAATTTAACTACATTTCATCCTATTTTCTTTTATATTCATATTTATATATCTGTTGTAATTAATCAATTGTTTAGGCTGTTTCAGTCCATTTATGATTTCAATTTTTTGTAAGATATAAAGAGAAATATTCAATGACTTAAAGACCATTGTGCATGCAATTTTCAGAAAGTACACAGGATATATCAATTATTACATATAGTTTTTAAGAAACTCTCAAAAAGGATTTTAACAAGTTCTTTTTAATTTGATTTTTACTATATAGACATCCAAAGTAATAGGCTAAGTATTATATTTATTTTGTGCATATATAATGCTAACATATTTTCTTTCTCATAATTAGAAAACTGCAGAATTATTTTATTTTGTCCATCCCTTTCTGATTAAATATTGACTGGATTCAGGCTGTTTCTTTTTTTTTGACAGAAGAACACACCTTTCAATTATACACAGAAACACTTTAATTCCCTATGACTATATCTGAGCAGCTTTTTAAAAATATTTCTTAATGGGAAACAACTAATGTCTAACTAGTCAATGACTTTCCATTAACAAGTACACATTGTCATTGTCAAACTAAATTAAAAGAAATATAATGAGTAAAACAGACTTCAAAAATTCTGAAAATTTTCCTCTGACTGGAAAACATTTTTCACAATGGAAATGGTTCCCTCCTGAGTTTCCTTGCATGATTATCTTTTAACTCAGTATTGCTTTATTTTTTCCTGTAGTTGAATTGTTTCCCCAGGTCATCATTGGTGTATATCCAGTTTTAACAGCTCAATGGATTTTCGAAGACTTAGACTAACTCAGTAAACATTTCCAGAACAAAGTCCCTGCTCATAAGAGGATAAAGACAAAACAGATGAATAGTAGTGGATTCTGGCCAAGTGGGTTTCCCAGCCCCTACCCAAGTAAATCTTTCTCAGTCTTTATGCAAGACACTGAATTTATTTTCTGTCAATAACTTATATATACTTATCTTCTGTGCAATAAAGTTCAACGAAGTAACACACACAATTTGTATGTTTATAGATTATTATTTTATGGTTGCTAAAATCCAGAGAGGTTTTAGCAAAGGGGATTCATTTATTTAAAAAAAAATTCAGACACTAGCAAAATGAGATATTTTAATATGACACTACTCAGGTATCTTCTAGACTAGTAGAATTTATATTGGGGTTAATTTTGTTAATCTTTTCAATTTTTTTCTTTTACTTTAGAAGATTAGTGCCTTGGCCTGATAGTTCTTACAGTACCATCTGCCTCTCTTACTGTGTAATTGCTGCATTTTCCACAGCCAATTTTACAGCCCAATTTTACGCTCTGACTTAGTCATCTCTAAACTTACAGGTATTATTTTATGTCCTGTCATATTCTATGGTTATATTACAGTATAAAATTCTTAGTGAAGGAAGGATCACCACCATAGGGAAAAACTTGTCTTTCAGGGGTGAAAATAATCTTAGGCTTTTGATGTATAAAGAACAAGTATGCACACAGTACATGTACAGTCCATAACATTAGAATTTCTTAGTGATGGTTAAAATCTGAAATTTTTACTAAAAAGAAATAATGCAAAAACAAGTTTGAAAAACAGTAAGTTAGAATGAGAGCCACTTATTGAAGAATATTGCTTTTTATGTTCTCCTAGATTGACAGGCTCAGGAGCTTCTCGGCCATTTAGAACACATAAGTATGTTCATAGTCAAATATTTATTGCTGTGTTGTTCAAAAAAACAACATTCTTTTTAAAAAATCCTTTTTCTAAAGTATCACCAAAATTGAACTTGATTCATGTATTATTCTTATATTTAAGAATGATGTCTTCCTAATTGTTACTTTATTAATAAGGTTAATTTGGGGGGCATAATCATTTGAGTTCATCAAAATTATAGAATTGATCATTTAATCATAGGGGCTAGATACTAGAAAGAAATCACATGGAAAGAATATCATAAAATATCAGGTGGGGACATGTAGAGCCAAGAAAGAGAGGCAAACCATAGTAGCCAAAAAGAGCTGAGAGACGCCTGGATATTTGGCAACAAACTGAGGAAAGAGATTTAATCATTTCAGATTCAGAAAAAGAAGTCCCTGGGGATAAGACAACTATGAAATATTGTTAGAGATGACATTTATTAAAAAGTCCTGAAAATACAGCTAACTCAGCAATTTTTTGCATCAACGTCATTGGTCCAAATAGTTCTTATAATAAAAATTCTGGACCAAAATAGGCCAAATGACTTTTGGCACTGAACTAGTATATAAACCTTCAGTTTATCTAAATTGGTAATATAGGAAAGAACTTTGATTTCATGTCTAGTTCCTTTACGAAGACAGTTGAGAATCACAAGGGACAGGAAGCACTAGCAATGCTGAGGCATATGTTCAGGCAGCTGTGCATTAGAGAGTTGGTGAGTCCCAGGTGGAGCATAGCATCGTGGATCATGGGGCAATCACTCTTTTTTCAATAAATTGGTCTTGTGCTGGGTTGCTCTTAACTTATTCCAGTGGGAATACAAGTCTTATATGATGGGGGAAGGCCATGAGATAATATCTATAGCACAACCTAAGACTCACTTTTGACATATAATTTATTTCTTCCTGATATGATGATATTTGGGTGATTGCCAGAGACCAGGCAACGTGTGTATTCAATGTGGAAAGGACAGCTGCTAGGATATCCATTTTCATTGTTTTTCCAGAATCAAAAGGAAATAATCAACCATTATTTTTGCATGAAAAAGATAGAAACATATGTGTAATTTTGGGGAAAAAATTACAGGACATTTAAAGCTCTAAGAAAAGGAAAAGAATTTGCTTTTCTCTGTCATTCCTCCTACTAAATCTTCCCTGTACTGTGGCTATAAATGCTTTGATTTTTCTGACTCCTTTCCTTCTCTTCTACAATTTATACTGCAAAGAGTTTTCGCATTGGCACTTCTTAAATTCCAATCCTCAAAAATTTGTAGTGGCTCCTGTTTTATATGATGTTAGCTAAAGAGCTCCCTGATTTCCTCCTCTGTATGACACAGGTCTATCTAGCTAACTTTATCTGGCACTTTTTCCTCGTATGAACACTATGCTCAAAGTAAATAATTTCCTGTTTTCTGAATACAACACAGATACACTGTTTCCTTGTCTTTGTTCATACTAATTCATCTGGCTTCTTAACTTCTTCCTTTGTCCTACCACTCTTAGCCCCATACCATCAGCTAGATTTTCTTTCCATAAATGTAAAATGCCATTTGACATTATATGAAATTGTTTATAACTTAAGCTCTTAATTAATTTTAGGACTTGCCTAACTCATTTTATTTTTATTTATTATTATTTTCTCCAATGATTTCTAAATGCTAATGACTGTAGAGTAAAAATTATGATGTTCTTATATAATACCTTGCATTCTTCATTGACTAATAAGGGGTCTGATATAGAGAGAGAGTTATAAATAGGTTAAACTGAATTTAGTGGGCAGTATTTTAACGGAGAAATTTAAAAGAAATATATGTTACCTTTCACCTGAATCATCTGTTTTGCCTTGAGGATGATAAAATAGGTACACTGGAGGTCAGTCAGATTTTGATAAACTTTAGGAGTACTTGATGCTTTAAAAATAGGAGAAATGTAGCTGTTAGGAAATAATATTTTCTTTGGTAAGGCTTTTCTAATTTTTAGAAATCTTTTATGATGCTATGAGTGACTCTAGACAACACTGTTGTGCACAGCTGTAATTTACATGAAATATTGAGCATATTATAATGTTCAACGTCTGAACTTCTAAACTGAAATATTAAATTTGGATGGTTTTTCAAATATAATTATAACTGCACAATTTATTCACTTAACTAGTTATTGACAATATGTTTTAAGTCAAACATCGAGCTGAAAATCAGCTCGGTGACCCTTGCCCTGTGGGACCCTGCAATCTAGGAGGGAGAGGCAGAGTTTATATATGAGTGACACACTGGAGCGGGTACGAGATAGAGGACTCTCCCATAGGGTTAGTAACAGCATCTTCCTCTAGGAATGCAGATCAAAAAAGAACTTGAACAAGACCTTGAAGAAATAGCAAAACTCAGGCAGCTTTATACAGTTAAAGGTGCTTTAATCACACATGTTAGAATATAGAAATTATAGTCATGTTTCAGTAAATATATCACTCAATAGTATGTAAAAGCAACCTGAATGAAACTGGTTTTAGTAGTAAAAGTATTTATTATCTCTCTTGCAAATCCAGAGCTATGATGGCTTCAAATTTCTTAATTCAGCAAATCAAATATTTTATCAGTGCAACAGTTAATTTTGTGTGTCAGCTTGACGAGGCTAAGGGATACCAAACTAGCTGGTAAAACCTTTCTGGGCATGTCTGTTAGAATTTTTATGGAAAAGGTTAGAATTTGAATGAGAGACCAAGTACAGAAAATTTGCCAGCACTATTTAATCCATTTAGGGCTATAACAGAACAAAAAGGAAAGGGAAGGATGAATTTATTATTTCTTCTGGAACTTGGACAGCCTTACTTTTTCTGCCTTCAGATATCAGAGTTGTTAAAAATTCTTCGGCCTTTGCACTCCAGACCTTATACCATCAGCCCCCCAGTTCTTAGCCCTTTCGTCTCAAACGAGGAGTTATATCATTGGCTCCCCAGTTCTCAGTTTTTTGGACTCAGAGTTATACCAATGGCTTTCCTGGATCTCCAGCTTCTAAATTCCAAATCTTAGGATTTCTCAGCCTTCAAACTTATGTGATCCAAATTCCATAATCAGTCCCCTCCTGTCCATCCCCTAATAGAACTGTTCTCTCAAGAACAGTAACAGAATCAGGAGCCAAGTTTCAATTGCTCTGCTGTTCTGCCTACGATGATGGTTCCAAATCAAAACTAGTTCAGAGATCATAGATACTCATCAAAAACATTCACTGATTTTTTTTTGCTCAATTTATATTTAGTATAAGCTCTCTTTATAGTACTTATGATTGCTTTTGCTTTTAAGTTCGATATTTGACTTTGTATACATGATGCATTTTTCTCCCACTTTAGTAACCTGCCCCTATAAACCAGAAGTGCTGAGTCCTTGGAAACCTACTGATCCAGTAGGTCAGAGGAACAGGGAGGCATGAATTTCAGGGAGAGTCAAGGAAACTAAAAATATTTCAAAAGATTCCATCATTTGGAAAAGACTGCCTTGCCCGAGTGCTGTTCAGCACATCAGTGATGTAAATTGTACACATCTGCTCATTCCTAGTGCGTGCTTTTGAGGGTACAGTTGATGCAGGGCAGGTGGCGCCCCAGCCAGCCTGGCCCTACTTGAGGGTAGGACCTGCTTTTCCTGCCCTGTGGATGTTGGTGTGGCAGCAGCTGGCAGCGGAGCCCTTGGGTAGTGGTGGGGGAGAGCACAGGAGGCTCCCCTAGCCCAAGGGGCCAGACAACTGCTGGGCAGACACCTCCAGGTTGCTAGCTCAGGGAGCTCTGTAGTGTCTCTGCCCGGCTTCTGTCTCTCTCCCCTGGCACTTGCTGCTGAACCTGGAGCCCCCATTTCCCAGGCCTGGTCAAATTTATGTAAGTTTCCTAGGCCTGGGAATGCACTGACATTTTGCCTCCAGCAAAAGGATTATATCCATTCATTTTTTAGGCTATAAATATATACTCCTAGACAAAGGATCCAGGCATAGAGGAGATTTTTTCAGACCTGGGTTTTTCCCTCTGTCAGAAGCTTTGGTGCATTTTCTGTATTCTTTTCTGTAAATAAATTGTGTCTTATCACTGACCTGTGGTCCATGGATTCATACTTCAAATCCCAGAGACCAAGAACCTGCTGAAGAAGAAATTCTGGTAAAATGTCACAGTCTGTACTGAACATATATATTTGCATACTATGGCAAAATTTATATTGCTGTTAATCAGTCATCACTTAAAATATAGTGTATTTTTTCTCATGATTTTCAGTTAAAAAATATAATTTCATAGCAAAGTACTAAACGGACTATCTCCCTAGGAAGTAAACAGATTTCTATTTATATTTTTTCCTTCCTCATTTTAAATTTCCTGGCTAATAAACTTGCAATTTGGGATGAAATCATTCTTTTGAACTACTTCCTGCAATCTATTTTATTTCCCCATTTCAACATAAAGTTAATTTAAAATTTCTAGTCAAGGTTCTGGTTCTGGTTCTTTAAACAGGTTCTGGTTTATATTTTTGATACATTATAATGGCATCAAAATGAGAAAAAGTATATATATATATATATATATATGCATCATTTAAAATGGAATCATTATTTTCTGCTCAGGGATGACACATATTATTTAAGAAATACTGTTCATTGTTCAGGATATCTCTGTTCTTGATATTTTCCTCAATCAATTGATCTTTGTCTTTGAGATACACACTTACCTCTTTCTACTATGTCAGAGATTATAGTGGTGCAAATACTCTTTACACAAATTAGATAAGGTAGAAATATCAACTTGAAAATAAAATAGAAGTCTAGAGCTGCGAGGAAAATAAGAATCCTTGTCCATAAGTTTTGTCAAATAAAATTTAAACATTGGAAGATATTCAAATGTGAATTATTGACATGGATATCTGTTATATTATGATAAAATCACCGTTCATGATTAAAATGATATAAAAACCAATGATATTGCAATATAAATCTAAACTATTTACAATTAAGGTGCATATTATTTGTGGATGCAACTGAGACGGGCATGAAGTCATTAGGAGGTGGATCCCCAGATCCCCATATAAGAGTTCAACAATATACTTTCCCTTCCTAGCACAGCGCTCTTCTGTCTGTTTCAATTGACCTAAAATATTGCAATATACTGACAGGGAAAAATCTTTGTGCAACTGTGTTAAATATCCTCTCTACTTGTCAGATTTTTCATCTCTGTAGTAAAGATGTAGGGCATATGGATTCTGTAGTTTTTTTTTTTTTAAACTCTGTGACTCTTAGAATCTGTTTAAATCTTATCTGAGGTATACACAAAGGTTCAAGTGTGTTTTGTTCTGGTGCATGAAGAAGAAATAACTTTCTTTGTAGTTTCTAGTACTCAAAATATCTCACCTACCCAGTTTATAGTTGTGTCAGAAATGTCACCTTTAGAATATAATACTTAGAGTTTAGGTATTAAGTCGGCTCTTAAAATATAAATCTCACTGAGAGATAATTTTGGGCTGTCAAATTTTATTTTAATATTGTGAGGCATTCTATTTTCAGATGTTCTTCAAGTTGAAAATCTAAATTCCAGGGACCATGACCATCATAATAACAATTACTAGAGACACGAGAGAGAGAGAGAGAGATTTTTGTGGGGATGATAAAGAAATCAGGTAATACATCAGTCCTAATAGTAGTTAACAATATTTGATATTCATTAATATTTAAATTCTATTCTAATCTTTTTTAAAGAAGCAAGCATGGGGTAGTGCCTGTGGCTCAAGGAGTAGAACGCCAGCCCCATATATCAGGGGTGGCAGGTTCAAGCCCCTCCCTGGGCAAAACTAAAAAAAAAAAAGAAAAAAAAAAGCAAACATGGTCTGAAACACATAATACATAATTTCTATAATTGTAGGGAATGCAGCTATAGCATATTGCAAAATTTTAGTATTTTCCATGCATGAGGTTTCCGAACACATGTAACAACTGACTGAGGTCATTTAGACACCATGAAAAACTTAGTAAATTATATTTCAAAGACAAGAGGGATTCTCTAAAAGAGAAAAATAAAATTCTTTTCTTTTGCCTATAGACGGCTCTGACAATACAGACATTCCTGGCTAAATCTAAAAGAAACAAAATAAAAAGTTTAAGTTCAGAAAAAATAAATCTTCATCTTATTTTTTTTTCTCCCTTCCCAAAGACATGAAGTCAATCAGGACTTGTGTTCAATTGAGAAAAAGTTAAATAAAAATAACCACGATGCCTGCAGAGATTGTGTGAGACAGGTAGAACTGCCCTTAAAGATAAATGGAAGCAATGAAGCAAATACTATCACTCTTGCTTTCATCACAGATGGACTCAAAATTGTCACCATCATTCTCTCTGACTGCCCTTTCAGAACTGGAGTCCTGAGCTGAGTTATCTCCAATCTTACCTCATGACACTTCAACAATCAGAAAGAAATACCGCAGATTAGCTGACTTGAATCGTTAACACATACCTAGAACAGTAACATTGGTGGAACGTATCTGACATTGATTGTCAGCATTGTTAATTATCCGTGTGGCCAGGTAACAGAGTGTTACCTTTCCCAACATCATCTGTAACTGAGTGTCAAACAAAGATATGTGTCAAAAGTAATATTTGAAGACAATGAAATAAGAAATACCTACAATAAATAGGAAGGCTTCATTCTGAGGCTTGAGCAGTAATGAAGAAGGCAAATGACTACCAAATTACTAACTCCCAACCACTTTCATACTAGTAAGTTACTATTACAATACTTGAATTTTGTTGTTGACGTATCAATTAATACTTGAATCTAAAAACATCATACATTAATATTGCAAATAATCACAAGGCATTTATTCCTATTGACTACTTTTCTGTAATCATCTTAATTTACATTTATCATGTTGATTGGTACCTACTTCCTTAAATATTTTTAGTTTACTTCTTTGGCATACTTCTGCACATTGTGTGTCTATTCTCTTATGATAAAGAAATTGAAAAGGCCTGGAGTCTTTTCAATAATAATAATAATAATTTGAACTGATAATTTGAACTCTGATCATAGCTTTGTTATTTAAATAATTTGCTTCATCTTTTTACTAACTTGTTTTTCTTCTTCCTACCTATCACTTTTTATACCTCAGAAAAGGCTCATATAAATTATTTAATCAAAAGCCAGAATTGAGATGCTCAGGTCTAGCAGAAAGTTATCACTAATGTAAGTGCATGATTTTTTAAGCCTGTTGTATATATTTTAAAATTACACCCAGAGGGATGTTGATCAATGTATACTACTTCCACACCCACAGATCTAGTAGCAATCCTGGTATGTCCATAACATTCTTTGGTGCAGGAGAGGTTATATTTTGCTAATATAAAATGCTACATTATTACTTTAAGCTGAATAACAACTTACAAGATAGGCTTTCTTGTCCATCTCTTATTTATGTAATATATACCATGTAGAATTTTTCTGAAAAAAGTTATCTGTCATTTTTGCGTAAGTATAAAAAATACTCAAAAGATGAAAATGAAGTTCTTGAGGTGGAACATGATGGAGGTCGGGACAGACGTGTAGCCCGTCTCTCCCAAGTCATCAGGTGAGAGGGAGGGGCCTCTGAATCTTTCCCCACGTAGGTTATTAGAGTGGAAATGCACGGCGAATTGTTGGATTGCTGTATTTGAGGAGCAATTCAAAACCATGAACTACTATAGAGTTTTTACCCTGCCTGGCCCTTCCCTCACAGAGGACAGCAGTTTGCAATTCACAAAATCTAATGGATAAAAATTTCAGTGAACTGTGGATTCCTAAGTGGAGTTTGATGACCAGAAAGGGGTGCCCCTCAGAGCCACAGAGGGCTAGGCAGCCCAAAGGAAAATTGAGGGAAAGGGATCCCGCTTGGGAAACAGACATTTTGAGTTGTCCAAAAAGGTGAACACCTTTTCCCAGAACATCAGGAATAATTAAACAGACTGTAGAATCCCTGATGAGGAATACTGGTGAGGTCTGGCTATTCAGGCTGCATGGGAAACTGGGGCTCAATAGAGAGATTCTGAGCCAGAAAAGGTCTCTGCAGCTGGGGGGTTGTGGCAGAGGCAGCAGCCTGCCCCTCCCCCACAGTGGATTGCAGTTGCCAGATCGTGGGAGCAGAGTGGAAAGATTTGTGAAGTATGGACTCCTGCACCAAGTTTAGAGGTCAGATAGGAGTGCCGTCTAGAACAGAACACCTAAAGTGGGGCAACATTTAGGAAACAAACTTCTATAGAAACTCAAAAAATGGCGACAGGCCAGGTAGAGTGGTTATGGGGGTAAGGATGTAAACTGTGAATCAAGTATAAGCCTGGGAACCTCTCACAGGGCCACCTGGTGTCCAGAAAGTATATTGTATTATAAATTTATTCCTACTAGAGTTGACATCTACCTCATATGTATAGATGCATATTTCTATATATAAATGCACAAGAATAATATTTTTGAGGTTAGTGATTTTTTTCATCCTTTTCTTGGAAGAACTATTGGTAATTTTTTTATTTTTTATTTTTTATTTATATTTTTTCCGTTTTTAATTTTATTTTTCTTTTTTCTTACTAAGAGATGTTTAAGATGTAAGATGTTTTTTCTTACGTCTTTTTTAACTCTTTTACGAACACTAATTTTTTTTTCTTTCTCTCTTCCTCTTCTTCCCTTATTATGGTTTCTTATAGTGCATACATCAGGTTTTTTAGAGGCTTTTTTAATTTTCAACTATTTTACAATTATCGTTATTTTTATTTTAGATTTTGTTTTGTTTTTTGTTTGTTTTGTTCTGTCTATATATCTATGTGTTTCGGACTGCATGTGCATCTGTGGGCTTGTGTGTCTGGCAGCCTTTTTATTTGTTTATTTGCTCATTTGGTCTCAATGTGTTTGGTGTTCTGCTAAATCCTCAGGTTGGCTATTTTCCCTAACTCCAAATTTTATAGCCAATAAGAACAAGGGGCAATGGGGTACAATGGCTGATTGGAGCCAGCTCCCAACAGAGGCTCCAGTCCAGAGGGAGAGATAACAGCCATAAAGAACCCAACAAAGCTGAAGGAGGGAAACTGAACTGAGAGATGAGATAGATAATTGCTCATCTTCCCTGCTGAGGCAAGGTTCAACCCCAAAGAAACTATTTTCAGTACAGATCTCATCCCAAAGAGGTTGTATGGCTGTCCCCTCCCCTAAGAGAGTTGCTTGCTTATTGTGTGATCTCTACTGGTGAGCAATAAACTGAGGCTGTCCTTCCTCACCCCACTGGAGGGAATTGCTGGAAGTTAGGACTCCTTCTCAAGAGAGCCCCTACTGAGAGTCTAGGAACTCCCTTGTCTGGTAGGAAATTTGAACAAATGATTTCCTTGCCACCTTGATCCTTCAGTCTACTCCTCCCGCCCCCAGCCTGGTAGTCTACAAATCCAATTCCTCCAGAATCCAGATTGTCTGCATTTCTTAGTTAGGACCAGGCATCACATAGATGGTGGCTGTACAGCTGTGATACCTGTGAATGCAGTAACTGTACAGGAAGACATAGGGGGAAGGTTACTGACCTGGCCCAAAGAAAAAGAGTATCTCAGAAGCAGAAAGAGGCTTGGGTTCCTGCACTGCAGGTGGAGGCTCAGAAGCTGCTGGGGTGCACAAACCTAAGAGGAGGCATCTCCCACCCAACTTCAGCATTAGTAGAGCGACCCTGCGGGGGGTATAACTCTGGAGAGTCATCTTCCCAACTCTGTGGCCTAACAGAGGGAACCAGACCTCACCCTATAGGGATTCCAGTACTGCAGAACAGTGGCAATAAAGGTACGTGGCTGAGGGAGAAATTATTTTCCTCTCTGGATATCCTCAGGTTTGGACTGAGCTCAGGTGGAACTTTCTTTAGCTGCCATTGAGCACTGAGGCAGGCAGACCTCAGCCTCCCCTGCTGGGTGGTGGTAGACTGTGGTAACCACAAGGAGGTGGCAATGATCTCATTTTGATTCTGGCAGGCACATAGCCCTGGCACATTTGCTTGTTGGACAGAACAGGGCCACAGAGACTGGGTTAACAGAGACTGCCAGAGAGACTACCAGAGACTGGGGTGACCACATTCAGGTGGTGAAGGACAACCAAGGTGAGGTAAGAGTCATCAACCCCATGGCTCTAAACCTCCTACTGGGCAGGCATGTCTGACTCCTCGAAGCACCAAAGGTGCTCAAATCACACTCGAGCTGCCAATAGACCCCTAACGTCTAGTTGCTGGAGTCCTCTTGAACTCTCCAGCTAGAGAGTGGGGGTCTGTCAAGGACAATTAGTCTGGAACTCTTGAACTGTAAAAATTATCTGAAGATCCTCCAAGGCGGGTTTTTCTGTAGTGGGAAGGAAGGTTTGATTGTCCTCTTCCAGATATTACTGGTTGGGGAAGGGATGTCCTAGTTGCTTGTATCTCACCGAAGCTGAGACTGCAACCCAGTGTTACTGATTCACTAGGATTGGACAGAGATCAGCTGAATACAAGACAGAGCCACCTACTCCCACTACACTAAGCAGGCCTCTAGTGTCACAAACTGTAGTACTGTATAGGTATTTTGCAAAATCATAGATGAAAAGCTGCAGTCACCAGTCCAAGTTCCTAGGTGAAGGGCTGATCAACCACAACCATAGAAGTTTCCAGTCCAATTTCACCTGACCTGATCATCTAGCTAAATGCTGAAAAACAAACATGGGGCAGAATCAGCACAAAAACTCTGGCAACATGAATAAACAGAACAGTTTAACTCCACCAAAAAATGACAAACCAGCCAATCCAGAGGATCCCATCCACAAACAGATAGCTGAGATGTCTGAAATCAAATTTAGAATTTGGACTGCAAACAAGATCAACAAAATGGAAGTAAAGATGGAGGTAGAAATTGTAGGATTAATTCAGAACATGTCTCAAGAATTCAACCAATTCAAAGACAAAATGACCAAAGATTTTGACATGTTGAGACAAGAAGTTACAGCCCTCAAAGATCTGAGAAATACAGATCTCAGAAACAGAATGGAGCAAGCAGAAGAAAGGATTTCTGACACTGAAGACAGAGCATTTGAACACTCCCAAACACTCAAAGAGGAAGAGAAATGGAAGGCAAAATGGATCACTCTCTCAGAGAGCTCCGGGATAACTCAAAGAAAACCAATATTAGTTTTATAGGGATACCTGAAAGCGATGAACTGGCTTCACAAGACACAGAGTCCCTTCTTCTTCTGATTATGACAGAGAATTTTCCAGACATGCCTAGAGACTCTGGCAGTTTCAGAACCCCAGCACAACTCAACCCAAATAAAGATATCCCCCAGGCACATTAACTTCACTAAAGTTAATATAAAGGAGAAGATTCTGAAAGCAGCCAGATGCAAGAAAACAATTACTTACAAGGGGAAGAATATGATGATAACTGCAGATCCCTCTGATCAAACCTTTCAAGGTAGAAGTGAGTGGTCATCAACTTTTAACCTCCTAAAACAAAATAACTTCCAACCCAGGATCCTTTCTACAGCCAAGCTGAGTTTCATTTATGATGGAGAAATTTAATATTTTATTGACATCCATATGTTGAAGAAACTTACCATAACTAAACCAACTCTCCAGGATATTCTCAGATCTATCCTCCATAATGACCAGCACAAACCTCCACCACAAAAGTAAACTCACTCAGAAACTTTCAACCAAATTCCAAACTCCATAATGGCAAAAGAATCAAAACTACCCACTTCAATTTCGAAAGGCTTATCATTATTTTCAGTTAATGTGAATGGTTTAAATTGTCCTCTAAAGAGGCACAGGTTGGCTGACTGGATACAAAAACTTAGACCAGATATTTACTCCATACAAGAATTTCATCTTACATTAAAAAATAAATATAGACTCAAGGTGAATGGATGGTCATCTATATTCCAGGCAAATGGAAACCAGAAAAAAAGGAGGTGTTGCAATCTTATTTGCAGATACAATAGGCTTTAAACCAACCAAAGTAAGTAAAGATAAGGATGGACATCTTATATATGTTAAAGGTAATACTCAAAATGATGAGGTTTTAATTATTAATATTTATGCTTCCAACCATAATGTGCCTCAATTTATAAGAGAAACTCTAACAGACATGAGCAACTTGATCTCCTCCAGCTCCATAGTATTTGGAGATTTTAAGACTCCTTTAACAGTGTTGGACAGATCCTCCACAAAGAAGCTAAGCAAAGAAATTTTAGATTTAAACTTAACTATCCAACATTTGGATTTAACAGACATCTACAGAACATTTCATCCCAACTAAACTGAATACATATTCTTCTCATCAGCTCATGGATCATACTCCAAAATCAATCACATCTTAAGTCACAAGTCTAACCTCAGCAAATTTAAAAAAATAGAAATTATTCCTTCCATCTTCTCAGACCATATGGAATAAAAGTTCAACTCAATAACAACAAGAATCTGCATACTCAAACAAAAACATGGAAGGTGACCAAATTCATGCTGAAGGACACATGGGTCATTGATGAGATTAAGCAGGAAATTTCTAAAATTTGGAAGAAAATGACAATGAAGACACAAATTATCAGAACCTCTGGGATAGTGCAAAGGCAGGCCTAAGAGGAAAATTTATAGCACTACAAGCATTCCTCAAGAGAACAAAAAGAGAGGAAGTTAACAACTTAATGGGACTTCTTAAACAACTAGAAAAGGAAGAACATTCCAATCCCAAACCCACCAGAAGAAAAGAAATAACCAAAATTAGAGCAGAATTAAATGAAACTGAAAATAAACAAATTATACAATAGATCAATAAATCAAAAAGTTGGTTTTTTGAAAAGGTCAATAAACTAGATAAACTTTTGGCTAACATGACCAGGAAAAAAAGAGTAAAATCTCTAATCTCATCAATCAGAAATGGTAAAGACAAAATAATAACAGACTCCTCAGAAATTCAAAAAATCCTTAATGAATATTACAAGAAACTTTACTCTCAGAAATATGAAAATCTGAAGGAAACTGACCAATACTTGGAAGCATGCCACCTTCCAAAACTTAGCCAGAAGTAAGTGGAACTGTTGAAAAAGCCTATATCAAGTTCTAAAATAGCATCAACTATACAAAATCTCCCTTTAAAAAAAGCCCTGGACCAGATGGCTTCACGTCAGAATTCTACCAAACCTTTAAAGAACTAATACCTATATTACGAAACCTCTTCCAAAATATAGAAAAAGAAGGAATACTACTCAACACATTCTATGAAGCAAACATCACCTTGATCCCTAAACCAGGAAAAGACCCAACAAGAAAAGAAAACTATAGACCAATATCACTAATGAATATTGATGCAAAAATATTCAATAAGATCCTAGCAATCAGAATGCAGCAACACATCGAACAAATTATACACCATGACCAATAGGGCTTCATCCCAGGACCTCAAGGATGGTTCAATATATGTAAATCTATAAATGTAATCCAGCACATAAACAAATTAAAACATGAAGACCATATGATTCTCTCAACTGATGTAGAAAAAGTTTTGATAATATCCAGCATCCCTTCATGATCAGAACACTTAAGAAAATTGGTATAGAAGGGACATTTCTTGAACTGATAGAATACATCTACAGCAAACCCACAGCCAATATCATATTAAATGGAGTTAAATTGAAACCATTCCCACTTAAACTAGGAACCATACAAGGTTGCCCATTGTCTCCATTGATCTTTAACTTTGTAATGGAAGTTTTAGCCACTGCAATTAGAGAAGAAAAGCCAATCAAGGGTATCCACATAGGGTCAGAAGAGATTAAACTTTCACTCTTTGCAGATGATATGATTGTATATCTGGAAAACATCAGGGATTCTACTATAAAACTCTTAGACTTGATCAAGGAATATAGCAGTCCATCAGGCTACAAATCAACACTCATAAATCAGTAGCCTTTATATACACCAATAACCAAGCCAAAAAAAATAGTCAAAGACTCTATCCCGTTCACAGTAGTGCCAAAAACGATGAAATATTTGGGAGTTTACCTAACAAAGGATGTGAAAGATCTCTATAAAGAGAATTATGAAACTCTAAGAAAATAAATCGCTGTACATGTCAACAAATGGAAAATCATACTATGCTCATGGTTGGGAAAAATCAACATTGTTAAAATGTCCATACTACCCAAAGCATTATACAATTTTAATGCAATTCCTATTAAAGCTCCATTGTCATATTTTAAAGATCTCGAAAAAAATAACAGTTTTATATAGAATCAGAAAAAACCTCGAATAGCCAAAACATTACTCAGAATAAAAACAAAGCTGGAGGATTCACACTACCAGACCTGAGACTATACTATAAATCAATAGTGATCAAAACAGCATAGTACTGGCACACAAACAGAGAGGTACATGTTTGGAATTGAATAGAGAACCAAGCGATGAACCCAACTACTTACCACTATTTGATCTTCAACAAGCCAATTAAAAACATGCAGTGGGGAAAAAACTCCCTATTTAACAAATGGTGCTGGGAGACCTGGCTGGCAATCTGTAGAAGACTGAAATTGAACCCACACCTTTCACCACTAATGAAGATAGACTCACACTGGATTTAAGATTTAAACTTAAGACATGAAACTGTAAAAATACTAGAAGAAAGTGCAGGGAAAACTCTTGAAAGAATTGGCCTGGGTGAATACTTTATGAGGAGGACCTCCTAGGTAATTGAAGCAGTATCAAAAATACATTACTAGGACCTGATCAACCTAAAAAGCTTCTGTACAGCCAAGAACACAGTAAGTATAGCAAGCATACAGCCCTCAGAATGGGAGAAAATATTTGCAGGTTATGCCTCTGACAAAGGTTAAATAACCAGAATCCACAGGGAACTCAAACATATTAGCAAGAAAAGAACAAGTGATCCCATCTCAGGGTGGGCAAAGGATATGAAAAGAAACTTCTCTAAAGAAGACAGGTGCACAGCCTTCAGACACATGAAAAAATGTTCATTATCCTTAATCATCAGAAAAATGCAAATCAAAACTACCTCGAGATATCATCTAACTCTAATAAGTTTAGCCCACTTGACAAAATCCCAAAACCAGAGATGTTGGCATGGATGTGGAGAAATGGAAATACTTCTACATTGCTGGTGGGAATGCAAACTAATGCATTCCTTTTGGAAAGACATTTGGAGAATATTCAGAGATCTAAAAATAGACCTGCCATTTGATCCTATAATTCCTTTACTTGGTATATACCCAGAAGACCAAAAATCACATTACAACAACAATATCTGTACCAGATTGTTATTGCAGCCCAATTCATAATTGCTAAGTCATGGAAGAAGCCCAAGTGCCCATCGATCCATGAATGGATTAATAAACTGTTCTACATGTATACCATGGACTAATATGCAGCCTTAAAGAAAGATGGTGACTTTACCTCTTTCATATTTACATGGATGGAGCTGGAACACATTCTTCTTAGCAAAGTATCTCAAGAATGGAAGAAAAAGTATCCAATGTACTCAGCCCTACTATGAAGCTAATTT
>CAUYON010022055.1:0-18733 GCA_963573935.1 Arctocebus calabarensis | reverse complement strand
TTTTTGCCTTCCATTTCTCTATCTCTTTGAGCATTTGGGAGCGTTCAAAGTCTCTGTCCTTGATGTCAGAAATCTTTTCTTCAGCTTGCTCTATTCTGTTGCTGTGGGCTTCTACTGTATTTCTCATCTCTTTGAGGGTTCCAACTTCTTGTCTCAATGTGTCAAGATCTTTGGTCATTTTGTCTTTGAATTGGTTGAATTCTTGAGACATCTTCTGAATTAATCCTATAATCTCTACCTCCATGCTAGTTTCCATTTTATTAATCTTGTTTGCTATCGAGATTCTAAATTTGATTTCAGACATCTCTGTTATCTGTTTGTTGATGGGATAATCTGGATTGAATGGTTTATCATTTTTGGGGGGAGTTGCACCTTTCTCTTTATTCATGTTGCCAGAGTTTTTCAGCTGGTTCCGCCCCATGTTTGTTTTTCAGTTTTTTGCTATATGAGCAGGAGAGTGAAATTGGACTGGAGACTTCTGCGGTTGTGGTTGACCAGCCATCCACCTAGATACTGGTATGGTGACTGCAGCCTGTACAGTTCAAGAGTTCCAGTCCAATGTAAATGCAGTCAGTCTGGATTTGTGGATGAGTTGGAGTTCTAGACTTCCAATCCTGGGCAGGGGCTGAACTGAAGTATCAAGATGTCAAGGAAAACATTTATAACACCAATCACATTAATAGCAAATGGGCTAATACATTCGTAGAAGGGCTACCAGACACCTAAGCCCACAGATGTGCCCACAGTCAGAAACATCGACATACAAACCAAACATAACAAACAAACAGCCAATCACAGAACAACAGCTAAGAATAAAATAAAAAAAGAATTCTACAATAAAAATGCTTCTTATAAAATACTTGAGAATAGAGAAGAAGAAAAGCCTCTAGCAAATATGATATAAGCACAGTTAGAAGCTATAAGAAGGGAGGGAGAGGAGGGGGAGAGAGAACAAAGAAATTAACGTGGGAGAGGAAGAAGAATGTTCAGTTTAGAATAGGAGGTAATAAAAATAGCCTAAGAAAAGAAAGTGAAGTAAAGAAGTATTTGTCAATAGTGCCTCCAAGAAAAGGATATTCAAAAAAAAAACCAATCTCAAAAATATTATTATTCTTATATGTATATAGAATTGCAGTCCAGTCTGGCAACAACGATCTGCTGTGAGAGGGGAGCGTGGGAGTGGGGCTCATGGTGACTGCAGGGGGAGGGGCTCGCGGTTGCTGCAGATCTCAGGGGCTGCGGTGGTGTCGGGGGTGGTGGTGTCACTGTTCGCTGGGCGGCGGCACCGCGGCTCATGGTAGCAGCGGCTTCCGCGGCTGCACCGTGACCACTGCAGCACCAGCAGTGGTGGTTGCTATGGCCGTGGCTTGCAACGGCTCACAGAAGCCATGAAGGCTGGAGGGGAGGGGGCTTCGCAGGGCTATTGGTGGGATTGTGAACTTCAGTTATTCTCCAGCTGAAGTGCCCGGGGGCCCTCCTCGCCAACTTCCACAGCTCAAAGTGTCTTTTCCGCACCTCTCAGGCTTCACTAGGGTCCCCGCCTAATGTAATACTGGCTGGTCACCCTTCTTTCTCTCTCTCATTGATCTGGGGAAAAGGCGCTCGCCATTTTGGACATTCCAGTGTGTCAGTCTGGTAGAGTCCAGACCCCTCGGCTCACGCCAGGGCTGCCCGGGTCTCCGTGGTTCCTAGCAGCATCCTTTTCTGATCATCAAACTCTGAGTTCCACACTTCAGAGGAATTTTCTCCAATTAGAGCTTGTGGGTTGGGACCTGCTGTCCTCCCTGTGGGAGGGGCCGGCTGCCCCTCCGCTGGGCAGGGGGAAATGGTTTGCAACAGTTTGCATGGTTAAGAACTATATTTCAAACACGCCAATCCTCCCAGTCTCTGTGTCTCACCAGCTGCCCATCCACTCCAATAGTTCACACGGGGAAAGATCCAGAGCTCCCACCCTCTCACCTGCTGACTGGGGAGAGATGGGCTAAGGGACCGTCTCCGCCGCTACCTTCCAGCACTCTCCAACTCATCAAATTTCAAGGAGAAATAGACTAACCACAATTATAATCAAATTTCTATACCATATTGTTATAAACTAAATTTTTGTTCTTTCCCAAAATTAATGCTGAAGTTCTGATTCCTAATGTGATTTTATTCCAATGTGATAGAATACTAATAATAACAGTAATGAAAGTTAACATTTATTATGCACTCACTATGTTCCATATACTATTCTTGTTGCTTTTCATATATTATCTCTTTTAACTCTCCATTATAGTCCTATGAAGTAGACAATATTAATTCTCCTCTTTATAAGGCCTGAGGTAACTAAGTAAGGAGGGTGGATCTCTCTCACCCTCTTTCTGACATGTGAAGATAAAAGAACAAGTTAGTCAGCTGCAATGAGGAAGAGGGCCCTCACCAGAATGCAACTGTGCTGGCACAGTGACCTGAGGCTCTTAGTCTCCAAAAATATGAGAAATAAATTTATGTTGTTTACAAACCATGCAGTTAAGGTTACTTTGTTATAACTGTTTGAACTAAAACACATGTTTTTAAAAATTGCTAAGAACAAATAGAAAATCAGCAAGGCTACAAAAGACTTGAACAATAGCACCATCAACAAACATGACCTATTTGACATTTATAAATAACACATTCATTAAACAATAGCACAATACACATTCTTCTTAAGTTTATGTGGAACATTCTCCAAGGCACATCATATTCTGGAACTTAAAGTAAGCCTCAGCAAATGCAAAAATATTCAAGTCATGCAAAATCTCTTATCTGACCTTAGTGAATTAAATTAGAATAACAAATATTCTAAGGCAACATTTAAGGAAGAAATTGATAGCACTGAAATGCCAATATTAGGGGGAAAAAGATAAGTCTCATGTCAATGACTTCAGCTTCCACCTAAAGAAAGAAGAAAAAGTAGAGTGAATGAAACCAAAAGTGAACAAGAAAAAGGAAATAAAGATTAGAATAAAACAGAAGTTCATAAACTGGGTGGCACCTGTGGCTCAGTGGGCCCCAGCCCCATATACCGAGGGTGGAGGGTTTGAACCCAGCCCCAGCCAGCTAAAACAGCAGTGGCAACTGCAACAAAACATAGTTGGGTGTTGCAGGGGGCGCCTGTAGTCCCAGCTACTCTGGAGGCTGAGGCAAGAGAATCGCTCAAGCCCAAGAGTTGGAGGTTGCTGTGAACTGCAACTCCACAGCACTCTACTGAGGGCGACAGAGTGAGACACTGTCTCAAAAAAAAAAAGTTCATAAACTGTTTTCTAGTTCTAGATAAACAGTATTGTAAGTTGATGATTCAATAACTGGTTCTTTGAGATCAACAAAACAGATAAACCTCTTAATACTGGTTAGAGTACTTTGTTTTATAAAAAAGGTGAAAACTTTATCATTAACATCAATGTAAGCATATGCCTAATTAATTAGTTAGAATAAATAATGGAAAATAATAACTAACATTTTAGACATCTGATGTCTAAGTTCAGATCTATTTTCTAATAAATATAGCAGCCATTGAGATTCACTATTTAGCTGTCCTTCAAGAGAAACTTGCTGTGAAGTGCGCAGTTAACTGTCAGCCTCCAGATGTGTTTACCTGTGAGCGGTAAGTCCATACATTTAAGTTCTGACAATGAAGTTCGCGGACTCATCCTAGAAAACATGCTACATACCTCATTGCTGAATATTACTGTAATCACCTTCAAAGTACTCCTCTTGGGAAGCCACGCACAAATGCCAGCCCCTAATCCACTCTTTTTTTTTTTTTTCAGTTTTTGGCTGGGGCTGGGTTTGAACCCACCACCTCTGGCACATGGGGCCGGTGCCCCACTACTTTGAGCAAAGCAATTCTCAGGTGTCACCTAGAGCTCATCAAGTAGAGCGCCAGCTCCATATACCAAAGGTGGCAGGTTCAAACCCAGCCTCAGCCAAACTGCAAAACAGAAAAACAGCTGGGCATTGTGGCAGGCCCCTATAGTCCCAGCTACTCGGGAGGCTGAGGCAAGAGAATCGCCTAAGCCCAGGAGTTGGAGGTTGCTGTGAGCTGTGTGACGCCCCAGCACTCTACCGAGGGCAATAAAGTGAGACTCTGTCTCTACCAAAAAAAAAAAAAAAGCAATTCTGGAACTCTTTTCCTTGGATGGCCATGACAGTTATCATTGTATTACATTTGATGTCCTGAATGTCATTAAAACATTTCCTTTATCTCTGCATAAAGAAAAAATTCACTGGGGGCTAGATCAGTTGTGTAGGGAGAGTGTTCAAATATAGTTATTTGTTTACTAGCTAAAAACTCCCTCACAGACAGTGCTGTGTAAGCTAGGGCATTGTGGTAATGCAAGAGCCACACTTTTCTCATGCCAGAACTCTCAGTTAAGATTTTCCTAACTAAAAATAGAAAAAAGTTTTCCTAACTATTTCTCTATCAATGTTTAATTGAACGGCTATGCTTCTCACAGTCAGCTGATTATTTTAACACACAATTCAACTAATTATTGCAATGTTTTAATCAGTTCTACTCATTGTTGGCCACCCTGACCTCTCTTCATCAGTGATGTTTTATCTCCCCTATGAAAAATGTTTAATCCATTTTCACACTGCCATTTCTTTCATGGCATTATCCCCATTACCTTAGGCTAACATGTCCCTGATTTCACTTTCTCTCTTGCCAAATGTAATAAGAAATTTAATGTTTGTTCATTGCTCTAATTCAAACTCTGACATGCTTGCAATAGCACAGAAAAACATGCAACACCAATAATAGACACCACTCAGCAAGACACTGACTCACATCTACATGAACACATCTATGAGACACTGACATACCAAGGTTCTGAAATCTTACTGAGTTATTTGTACAAAGCTGCCAATGTAAGCACATGGAGGCAAGTTCATAAACTTAATTGTCAGACCTCATAGTCCCTGGTTCTCTAGGGATAATGAACCAGAGTAGGGGTATTAATGCAGAATCCTTCTTGCTCAATGGCGGATTCCTCTAGCAGGCAATGGTGGCTCAAAAGCCTTCTGTTTATCTGGACAAAGCTTTATCAAAACTAAGCCGCAGTTTATTTCTCTTGCTACCCAATTTTCCTTTGTGTTCCCTTCTTCCTTAACAAGTGTCAGACCTGCTTTGTATTTTAAAGGCTCTCCCTGCCAACTTCCTTTACTGTTATGCTTCATTGAGGTTTTCTCCAATTGATTATTTGCTTTTCTAATCTTGTCCTGGCATTTGCCTCTTTTTGGACCCAAACTGACACGATCTAGGAGTTCTTTAAGTGGAAATATTCTTTAACTAAGAAAATATACTATAGGGCAGTGCTTGTGGCTCCATGGGTAGGGTGCCAGCCCCATATACCAATGGTGGTGGGTTCAAACCCAGCTCTGGCCAAACTGCAACAAAAAATAGCCGAGCATTGTGGTGGGCACCTGTAGTCCCAGCTACTCGGGAGGCTGAGGCAAGAGAATCGCCTAAGCCCAGGAGTTGGAGGTTGCTGTGAGCTGTAATGCCACAGCACTCTACCAAGAGTGATAAAATGAGACTCTGTCTCTTAAAAAGAGAAAAAAGAAGAAAATATAATATAGTATACCCTGTAAAATTAAAGTGTCCAAGAGTTTATTACAAATAGATTTCATGAAGTTACACACTTACGTTTATTATTGTTGTTACTAGCAATAGTAACAGTCATGAAAGCTAATATTTATTATGCACTCACTATGTTTCATGTATTATTCTTGGTGTTTTTCATACATTATCTCATTCAACTCTTTATTATAATTTGATGAGGTAGACACTATTAATCTCCCCCTTTTACAGATGATGGAACAGGCTTAGAGAAATTAAACAACTTGCCCATGTTCACACAGAAAGTCAATGCTTAAGTTAGCCCACAAATATTGCCAGCCTACCACTAAAGCCCATACTTTTAATTATTACATCATTCAAGCCTTGTATACTTTCTTCAACTCCATGTAATCTATAGGATTTAGGGACAGCACCTGTGGCTCAGTGAGTAAGGCACTCCATTATACCAAGGGTGGCAGGTTCAAACCTGGCCCCCGCCAAACTGCAACAAAAAAATAGCCAGGCATTGTGGCGAGTGCCTGTAGTCCCAGCCACTCAGGAGGCTGAGGCAAGAGAATCACATAAGCCCAGGAGTTGGAGGTTGCTGTGAGCTGTGTGATGCCACGGCACTCTACCAAGGGTGATAAAGTGAGACTCTCTCTCTACCAAAAAAATAAAAAAGAAAAAGGATTTAGACATGTTAACAAGACCAATTCTTGATCCTCGGTATGCCCTTGCCCATAGAAGTCTATACAGTATAATTTGTCTCTCTATTAACTGATTTACCTCAAAGCCAAGAGAAACTTAGGATCCTGCAAGACCAAGGACATTAACCTCTAGATGTTACAGAAAGACAATATATTGGAAAACATGGCCTCTGAGAAAAGATAAGTGTTCTTTTTGGAATCATATCCTAAGGGAAGCTATTCAGAATACCTTTGTGTACAAAAGTAAAGATGATTAGAATAACTTCTGCCTTATTACTCAAATTACAAATGTTCACAAAGATCAATTACTTTAAGAAGTGTTAGTGAAATTTGGTAAGTTTAAATTAACTTTTTAATGATTCTTTGAAGTTTGGGACTTAAATTTTTGTAAAATTCTAACACTTAGGTTGATCCAAAAAGTTGATGGGTAATACATGGATCATTATGAAAGTTTGTTGTTGTTGTTGTTGTTTTTGTTTGTTTGTTTGTTTGTTGCGGTTTTTAGCTGGGGCTGTCATATGGGGCCGACGCTCTACTCCTTTGAGCCACAGGCACCGCCCCATTATGAAAGTTTAGAGATACACAAAAACCAAGAAACATAAAATCTGTGTGGGTGGTAACAAATGAAGCCTTCCCAGGAACACTCATAAGCTGAACAAGTTAAACCTTAAATGGTGAATCACAAAGAAGGCTGTCAACTGTTTTTCTTAGAAGTGAAATGATGGATCATAACATAGTCCGTCTCAAAATTTTCATAATGGCCCATTCCTATTGAAATGTTTAGTAAGATGTGGCCATATGATACTTACTTTATGTTAGAAATGACAAAGTGTTTAATAGAATACGAATCCTTTCTTTATAAACAAAGAAATGATGTGGGTTGGAAAGAATCTGAGTACCTACTACAGAACAAAATTACTCTGGTATTGGCATATTCAAATAGTACCCAGGCCTCCCTTCTGGATTATGCAAAGTTTAAAGCAATCTTATTCTTAAGAGATAACTGGGGGAAAAAATACCCTAAAAATTTCAAAGAAGTTACTTTTCAGTTCTTTGATAATTCATATGGAATCACAAATGGGTTATGAATGTTGAGAGGCCATAAGACATCAGTGTAAATCCATAATGAAGATTGGCAAACCTGTTTAGATAAAATTGAAATGAGCAGTTTGAAAACTATAAATCTTTAACCAAATCAGAACCTCATTAAATTTGGAAAAGTTTCATTGAATATTTGTAAAGGTATTTCTCTCCACATTTCAAGTCTATTTCAAAGCAGGAATAAGAAATAGATAAGCTCACTGTGAGAGGTTAGATCTGCTTGACAAACTCAACAATACACTTTAAATCATAGTAATAGTCTAGGAAAGTCAGGTCTCTAGGCAGTTCTTTATGAACAGAAATCAGGAAATACTAACAAATAAAGATAAAATCAGAAATTGTTTGAGATTTTATTCACTTACATATAAATGTATGTGCTGTTATTCACTATTACAATAAAATGCACAACTGTAGCACTAATACATTGTCTTCAATTTGATTTTTTAATTGTGTTGTTCCTACATTGAAAATGACTTGAAGATTGCTACCTTTTAAGAAATAGCTACAGAAATGGAAATGTAGGGTAGTTTTATCTTATTATACTTTTGGGGTTTGCTGATCCTAATCCCCACCGCATACATAATACCCCATATCTGAGAGTAATTTCTATACTATTCAACAAATCATTATTAAATGTATGTAAACGTCTTCAATTAGCTAACCATGTTTGTTTTCTCTCACTAGTACAGCAGTCCTCAACCCATGGGTCACGACCCCTTTGGGGTGACCCTTTCACAGGGGTTGCCTAAGACCATCGTTCATATCAGATAGTTATATTATGTTTCATAATAGTAGCAAAATTACAGTTATAAAGTAGCAACGAAAATAATTTTATGGTTGGGGGTCACCACAATATGAGGAACTGTATTAAAGGGTTGCAGCATTAGGAAGGTTGAGAACCACTGCTCTAGTAAGACTATTTTGTTATGATCTGAATGTCCGTGTCCGTCTAGAATTCATATGTTAAAACCTAATCACCAATGTGGTGGTATTAGGGGGAGAGGCCTTTGGCTGGTAATTGGATAGGATTAGTTTTCTTATAAAAGAGACCCTATGCTAAGTGTAGTGGTTCATGCCCATAATTCCAGTGTTTTGGGAGGCTGAGGCAGGAGGATAACTTGAAGTCAGGAGTTTCAGACCCTGTCTCTACAAAAACTTTAAGAATTAAGCAGACATAGTGGTGAGCACCTGTATTCTCAGCTACATGGGAAGCTGAAGTAGAAGTATCACTTGAGCTCAGGAGTTTGAGGTCACAATGAACTATGATAGCACAAATGCACTCTAGCTCAGGCAACAGAGTGATACCCTCTCTCAAAAATAAATAAAAACCTCAGAAAACTTCCTTTTCTCCTTCTGTTGTGTGAGAATGCAGTGAGAAAAGACAGTTTCTATAAACCAGAAAGTGAACCATCATTGGACACCAAATTTGTCCAATCCAGTGGACATTTTTCCAGTGTCTTTATCTTGGACTTTCAAGACTCCAGAACTGTGAGAAATAAATTTCTGTTGTTTATAAGCCATCCAGTTTATGGTATTTTGTTATAGAAGCCTGAACTAATAAACCATTACAGTGTTAAAATGCACCAGAAAAATTTTACATAGGATATTTTCATATATTTGCCAACAATTTTACTTGATAATTCAAATGTTTGCTATTATTAAATTCTTTTGATAACTAAATGTCAATGGTGTCATAAGTATGTAAGATGATTCACAAAGCACTTCAGTGCAGACTAAATTTATTTTCTCATCAATGAGTAAAATAAGGACCCTCTTTTACTTATGAAGAAATGAAGACTTTTTAAAATAATTTTATTAAATCATAATTGTGTACATTGGTGCAATCATGGGGCACAATATGTTGACTTCATATACAATCTGAAATATTTTGGTCATACTGTTAAAGATAGCCTTCATGGCATTTTCTTAATCACTATATGAAGACATTGATATTCTACATTTAATAAGTTTCACCAGTACCCTGCTAAGATGCACCGTAGGTGTCATCCCACCAATCGCCCTCGCTCCACCCATCCTCTCCCCTTTCCCTTTTCCCTGTATTCTTGTGCTATAGTTGGGTTATAGCCTTCATATGAAAGCTATAAATTAGCTTCATATTAGGGCTGAGTACGTTGGATACTTTTTCTTCCATTCTTGAGATATTTTGCTAAGAAGAATATGTTCCAGCTCCATCCATGTAAACACAAAAAAGGTAAAGTCTCCATCTTTCTTTAAGGCTGCATAGTATTCCATGGTATACATGTACACAATTTATTAATCCATTCATGGGTTGATGGGCATTTGGGCTTCTTCCACGACTTAGCAATTATGAATTGGGCTGCAATAAACATTCTGGTACAAATATCTTTATTATGATGTGATTTTTAGTCTTCAGGATAACAGTTTCATTTTTTAATATCAATTCAAACAAAACTTGAAAATTTGTTATAATATAGTTTTATGATTAGTTTTTACTTTTTTCAATGTAATTTTATATTTCTTCATTTTTCTTAAGTGTTCTATTAAAGGTCTTATGGTTGGCCAGGCATGGTGGCTCCTGCCTGTAATCCTAGCAGTCTGGGTGACCAAGGGGGGTGGACTGCCTGAGCTCAGGAGTTTAAGGCCAACCTGAGCAAGAGTGAGACCCCATCTTTACAGAAATAGAAAAACTAGCCTGGCAATGTGGTGGGTAACTGTGCCAGCTACTCAGGAGGGTGAGGCAAGAGGATTGCTTGAGCCCACAAGTTTGAGGTTGCTGTGTGCTATGAGTTTAATGGTGCTGTGAGCTATGATTCTATGGCAGTCTACCCAGGACAATGAAGTGAGACTCTGTCTCCAAAAAAAAAAAAAAGAGAGAGAGAGAGAGAGAAGAAAAAGTCTTATGGTTTTCTCATGATTTATTTGTTCTACTGTTACATATGTAGGTTGTTTCGAAGTTTTTGGTATTATAAAATCTAGAAAAACATCCTTTTTTTTAAGGTTAAGATTTAATGATTTTTTTGAGACATAATAGTCTCTCTCCATTTTCCCATATTTACTCAAGATAAAACATAATAAGGCCAATTTATTTGTAAAATAAATTTTAGTATCATTATTCTTGGCTTGATTATTTGCTTAAAGTGAAGTAAGAATAATCACTGGCCATAGGCTTTTTAAAAATTGGTTTTGCTGCTTACTTGAATCTTATGAAAGCTATTTGACTCAAGCTAAAGATTTAACTCCCTGTATGTATTTGTATGAGTTGAGTAAATTCCTCTTTCATCAAGGTCCCAAAGTAACTTGGGATTCCTGGACCTGTCAGAAAGTGATATTCTTCACTTACCACACATCAGGAAATGTTATTACTTAAGGTATTAGGTCATTTTTTTCCAGAGGGCTTTTTATTGGTTTTATAAAGTCAACCTAAATCTTTTTTTTTTTTGGAGTATAAGAGGTGGTCTTTTTTGTTGTTGTTGTTAAAGATAGTTCATAAGCCTGAAAAAGTATTCTCTCCAGATTGTAAAAGGTTAGTTAAAACTGTTTAATAGGAACAATCTTGGACAAGCAGAAATAGCTTTGATGTGGAAGATTATAGCAACATACAACCAGGAAAAACTCCACAGGGACTGTCAGATTGGACAGTCTGTACCCCTCTAGAGACTCTGCGTTAGAATATGCCTGATGGAATACTCTATCCTGCCCTTTCTCAAGGCACATGCCACTTGTTAAAACTCTCAGCTTTCCGCACAGGTTACAAGATATTCTGTTTACATTTAAAAATAGGTTTCTTCTTCAGCACAGTGGAGTGCCCAGGCTGGTCACTGCATGTCCGCCTAGCACAGGTGCAGAACAGCCTTATTGATCTCGGGATTTGTCCAGTCATTCCAAATGTCATCCAGGTGGTTATCGAAATCCACTAGCGTTTTGTAGGACCAGCTGTCCAGGAGTGAGGCCAAGATCCTCTGTGCCTCTGGCCAGTCTTCCTAGTAGTCATGGTGAGGGTCCTTGCACCGCCACCTGTTCTCCTGGTGCTCGTAAACGTGGATCGTAGGCGCTACACAGTCCATCGTAAACTTGGTGTTAACCAGCATGACAAGAGCCATGTCGCTAAAGCTCTCTGCGATTCTGGAGGCCACCTTCTCTGCAACCTGGTTGGGACTGGCATCCTTCACTGATTCATTAGCTTGAACGATAATCACATAGCTATTATCTTTGCACCATGAATCAATCAGGGTGAGAGCCACCTCCAGCATGGGGGCGAGGGCCAGCGTGCCGTGAAAAAGGGGGATACAGTCCACGAAGAGGGTGTGGTGGGCGCCCAGGCCGCCCAGGGGGAGGTGTTCCTTGCGTGGCAACCAGGAGTCCGTTGACGGCGCAGTGTGGGTACTTGGCCTGGGTGGTCAGCTTCACCCTGGGCGTGCTGAGCCCGGAACGGCCCTGGAGGCCCCTGGGTGAGTGGCTGAGGCCTGGTCCTGCTGCTCAGTAGCGTGGCGCCTCAGTGGAGAAGCAGGACGAGGCAGCGGCAACTGCCCAGCGCATCCACGGGCTGGCGGGGGCCCCCCATACAGTCCCGGCCCCGCTCGGGCCTCAGGTCCTCCAGCACGTCGGCACCTCACACTCCACTTGAGCCTCTCGCTGGTTGCCGCCCGAAAGCGGTCCCTCCGGAGTCTCAAATCGACCTAAATCTTTAAAGCAATCTGAACACATCCAGAAATATGCTATTTCAGCCAAAGCCTTAGTAAAATAACCAGTATCTTGAATTCTGTCCTGTTATAAAAGAAAATCAAATTCTTTGAAAATCTAGTCCTTTTTTTAAAAAAAGATGTTTTTCTAGATTTTAAATACTATAATTTTTGAAACTTATGCAAATAACTGTATTGCCATAAAGTAAAAGTAGAGAGAAAAGTAAATATTTCAAATTGTCCATAGAATATATTTTACCAATTTGTTGTAAGGTATAAGTACCTCAAAAAAGAAAGAAGATTTTTTTTTTTTTTCCCAAAGACTGGGTGTGGTGGCTCACACCTATAATCATAGCATTTGGGAAGACCAAAGCAGAAGGATCATTTTAGATCAGGAGTTTAAGACCAGCCTGAGCAAGAGCGAGATCCTATCTCTACTAAAAATAGAAAAAATTAGTTGAGCACAGTAGCTTATTCCTATAGTTCCAGCTTCTAGGGAGGCTGAGGCAGGAGTATCACTTGACTCTAGGAGTTTGAGGCTGTAGTGAGGTAAGATGATACCACCGCACTCCAACCCAGGTGACAGAGTGAGACCCTGTCTCAACAAACAAACAAACTAAACCAAAAAACAAACAAACAAAATTTCCTAACTTTTGGAAAACAAAACATAAAAGAATCAGCAATATTTTAAATAAAAATCATGAAAAAATTAGTTTACTCCCATGTAATTAATTTCTGTTTTGTGTGAAGTTGAATTAGCAATCTTTTCGAGGGAACAGATTTAATTAAAGTCTTGGAAGTTTTTTTTTGTTCAAATGGTATGTTCTCTAAAGTGCATTTAAAGGTACCTGTCAGAGTCGTTTCTATAGATTTCCTTGAAGAAGCAAATTTTGTACTGTAGCCAGTTAAAAACCATTTTTTCCCTCAGAAGAATTAAAGTAAAATAGTAATTGACAAAAAGTCTTAGAATAGCCATGGTTAAAGAGACATTGACAAAGAAATTTGGTTATTTTTGTGGCATACAATAATTTAGCATAATAACCATGATTATTAATAACATATCAGAATATTAGGGATTTCATATAATTTTGGAACACCTATTAATAATGTGTTCATATAAATATAAACAAGAAGTTAAGCACCATTTCATATCTAACAATGCTTTCCATATACTTTTAACATGCCAAATAAGCCAAATGTGTTTCCTTAGACTTTTAGTGACCCTGACATAGTAGAACCTCCATAATTGGCCAGCTCCCTGCATTGACCACCTCCTTAAGATGATCTTATTTTCATTAACTGTACATGCACTACATGTACTCATTGGAAGTTCTTTATGTTGACCAGTTTGTTACAGTCCCTTGGGTAGTCAACTTATAGAGGTTCTACTTTATTTAAAAAAACAATTTGAGGTTAAAAGACTGAATTTTGAATTTAGAAAGTTTGTCAAATATCAAAGGTTTAAGATACTTGTAATAAAAAACTTGTCATAAAGCAAGATCAATCATAGGTTACCATAAGTCATTTATGTAGTCAAAGTGATAATTCAAAGGCAAAAACTTTAACTTTTTTTATTGGCTTTGTAAAGTTGATAGAGAGGATACTCATTTTCCTAAACATCATAAGACCTAATAAAGAGAATCTGAAAACAACCTGAAAGAGGCAAACTCAATCTGTCTCTCCCTCTCTTTCCCCTCTTTTTTTTTGTAGTTTACTCAAAAGGTAAATGAAAGTCTTTTATTATATCTGTGATTATTACATGAAACTATTATTTTAAAGAGAAGACCAGTTTTTACCTTTGTATATTAGATATTAAAGCTAATTTTAATAAAACTTTATAAATAGATCTGTTTAATCTTAATTAATTTGAACTTTAGGTAAGATTTCTGTAAACCTTTTCAGATTTAACTCTTTTTTTTAAATTTTATATTTTTTAAGTTTTATTTTTTAAATTTATAACTATTAATAAATGTTGGGGTGGCACCTGTGGCTCAACGGAGTAGGGTGCCGGCCCCATATGCCAGAGGTGGCGGGTTCAAACCCAGCCCCTGCCAAAAAAAAAAAACAAACAAACTGTAAAAACCTTTAATGTAGGCAAAATTATTTTTTATTTAATAAAAGCTATATTTTTATGTCTTTAATAACCTTTTTAAAACCAAAAAACACGTCTTATTTTTTATATATATGTATACAGAGTTGTTTATCCTACATTTAGTAGTTTTAATTACATATGTGTGTGTGTGTATATATATTATATATATATATATATATTTTTTTTTTTTTTTTGAGAAATAGTCTTGTTCTGTTGCCTAGGTTAGAGTGACATGGCCTAGCCTAGCTTACATCGACCTCAAACTCCTAGATTCCAGCAATCCTCCTACCTCGGCCTCTGGAATGGCTGGCTCCATTCACTATACCTGGCTAATTTTTTTCTATTTTTAGTAGAAATGCGGTCTTACTTTGTTCAGTCTGGTTTTGAACTCCTGACCTCCAGCAATCCACCCACTTTGGCCTCCCAGAGTGCTGGGATTACAGATGTAAGCCACCATGCTCTGTCTTAATTACATATAAGTAACCCTATTTTTAATGGGAAACCCAGGAAGTTAAAGTAATTTTGAATTGTTATCAGTCCCCAGTTTTTATTAGCATATCTAAATCTGTTTAGCTTTCTATAAGAATAATATGTCAAAGTATGTAAAATTACACTCATTTAATAATTAATGCTTTAGTGTTTTAACTTATAACTTGGATGTTTTAGGATTTAATTTAATAGAACATGACTTTAAGATATTAAATTACTAAAAAGAATTTTGAAACTATAACATAGGTACCATTCAAGTTCTCTTAGGTCCCAAGCAGCCATGTGGCATCCAAGATGGATACACAGGTCTGGGCCTATCTGTATCTTCAATTTACATACCAGGCGTTTTGACAGAAGACAGGACTTCTTGAGGGTGGCGCCTGTGGCTCAGTGAGTAGGTTGCCAGCCCCATATACCAGGGGTGGTGGGTTTGAACCTGGTCCTGGCCAAACTGCAACAAAAAATAGCCGGGCATTGTGGCAGGCGCCTGTAGTCCCAGCTACTTGGGAGGCTGAGGCAAGAGAATTGCCTAAGCTCAAGAGCTGGATGTTGCTGTGACCTGTGACGCCATGGCACTCTACCGAGGGTGACAAAATGAGACTCTGTCTCTGAAAAAAAAAAAAAAAAGACAGGATTTCTAGAGGATCCAGCCCCTCCCAGAATAACCACAAGGCAAAGGTGGGCAGAGAAGAAGGGGCCATATTGTGCATGACTGTTGTTTTATAGCTGATGTTCTTAAGAACATGTCCCTAGGTCTCACCAGGGCCAGCTATCCAGATCCCACAATCCAGAGGCTCAAAACCTGGAGACAAAAACTAACAGTCAAATTTAGCAAATATTAAACATGGACAGAAGCAGCAGTTTTATGACCTTGAACATCTACCAAACATAGTATATGAGCTGTTAGACCACCAGGTTCAGGTGAAAATGTCTAAATTAAATGTTGGTGACACTTTTTATTTTACCAGTGATTTGAGAACTGTCTTTGTTTGTTAAAGATTACTAAAGTCACATGAACTTGAAAAACATTTGGACTTATTTAATTGATGACACGTACATGTGTATACAAGTTCACACATGTATACAAAGACCTATAGCCTTGATTTTAAAACTTTAGCTATGAGACTGGTAACTCACTAGTCCAAAAGTACATCTGAATTCAAGCTGTGCCATTGAGAGTGGAACAAGTAAAATAAAAAAAAATTTTTTTGTCTCACACATGACCTAAGTCGTCACCGAGCCTCAGAGGAAGCAGTATTAATATCTTAATGCAGAGGTCCCCAACCTTTTGGGCAGCAGGGACCCATTTCATGGAAGATAATTTTTCCAAGGAGTGGGGTATCCTCTCTATCAACTTTACAAAGCCAACACAAAAAAGTTAAAATTTTTTGCCTTTGAATTATCACTTTGACTAAATAAATGCCCTGTAGTAACCTATGATAGATCTTGTTTTATGACAAGTTTTTTATTACAAATAACTTAAACCTTTGATATTTGACAAACTTCGGGGGTGGGAGGGTTAGGACAGGAGGCAGAGTTCAGGCAGCGATGGGAACAATAGAGAGTGGCTATAAATACAGATGAAGCTTTGCTCACTCACCAGCCACTCACCTCCTGGTATACAACCCAGTTCCTAAACAGGCCACAACTGGAACCTTTTTGGCACCAGGGACCAGTTTTATAGAAGACAATTTTTCTATAGATTGGGGGTGGGGGAGTTGGGACGCCAGGTAGCATTCAGGTGGCGATGCTGTGCAGCTTAGTTCCTAACAGGGCACAGATTGAGGTGGGAGGATGGGGATGGGATGTCTGTGGCCTGGAGGTTGGCAACCACAGTGATAAATCACACAGAGAGAAAATCTAAGCCCTTTAAGAAGGAGTTTGGGTGTGCTAAAGGAAGATAAAAATTAATGCCGAGCTAACGTGAAATCATAGGAATTTATCATAAGACTTTGGAGAGAGATGCATGGGACTGAGCCATACAATGTTTTTATAATAAATTTCTTACAAAGACATTTTTAAAGAAGAAACCTGTAAGTACTGTATTTAGCTGTCTCCTACATGGCCTTTCTTGTTTAGCCATGACACATGTCAAGGTCAAGATTTTCTCACAACACAAAGTAATTTTTGACATCCCTGAAAGCCAAAAAGAGAGAAGAGTTTTATATCTGAGAAGTATCTGTTTATGACTCTTTAGGCTCTGTAAGGAAAACAGAGGACCCCAAAAGAAGAGTAAACATGAATGGACCCTTTATTTTTCCTGAGATCCTTAGGGAGTCTGTGTTGTTACCAAAGCCAGCAAAAGAGGAAGAAGTAGGGAGGAGGGGTAAAAGCAAGTGGATCAGGCTGTCCCCTGGACAAATAGCTGACAATTTGCTTTTGAACTTTTCAACTAAAATGCTCTTCTAAGTGAAGCCAATTATCCTCAACCAAGGTTAAAACCTAATCAAGGAAGCAAGAGGTATTTCCAAAGAGGTGAAAATCCATTTTTACTAGATCCAGAAAAGCCACAAAAATAGCTTAAGGAAAGGTCTCCCTAGCCATAAACGAGGTATAACTCAAATTTCTTTGCAGCCTATTTTCTAGGGTCTCAGCTTCTCACCTGACCATTTTATACGTAAGTGTCTAAAAGTCCTGTATTGCCCTCACAGAGTACAAAAGCTGTACATGGAAGTGAAAAGAATCAATAAAAGGTAAAAGTTACATAAATATCAAACTAGGAACATACCCTATGTGGGAATCAAACCTAGGCTGCTGAGGTAAAAGCACGTAACTTTAACCATTAGGCCACAAAGTGAACCAGCTTTTGTTTTTGTTCCCACTGGGACAGTGTACAGTGGATTTTTATCTTTTAGGCAACATTTTGCTCTTTAATTTTTTGTTAAGAGAATTCTTAAGAATAGCCACATTATGTGTCTTCCTGATTCCTCTATTAATACAAATAAGGCAATTGTTTAGAATAAGAACTTTCTAAAAATTAGTTTTTCAAATGTATAAGTCTTTTTAATTTAAAGGAGCCATCTTTTTGTCATTAATTTTTTTTAAATAATTTTATTAAATCATAATTGTGTACATTGGTGCAATCATGGGGCACAATGTGCTTACTTCAAATACAAACAGAAATATTTTGATCGTACTGTTAGAGATAGCCTTCATGGCATTTTCTTAATCACTATATAAAGACATTGATATTCTACATTTAATAATTTCACCAGTACTCTGCTAAGATGCACTGTAGGTGTGATCCCACCAATTGCCCTCCCTCTACCCGTCTTCCCCCCTCCCCTCCCTTTCCCTTTCCCTGTGTTCTTGTGCTATAATTGGGTTTTAGCCTTCATATGAGACCTATAAATTAGCTTCATATTAGGGCTCAGTACATTGGATACTTTTTCTTCCATTCTTGAGATACTTTGCTAAGAAGAATATGTTCAGCTCCATCCATGTAAACACAAAAGAGGTAAAGTCTCCATCTTTCTTTAAGGCTGCATAGTATTCCATGGTATGCATGTACGACAATTTATTAATCCATTCGTGGGTCGATGGGCATTTGGGTTTCTTCCACAACTTAGCAATTATGAATTGGGCTGCAACAAACATTCTGGTACAAATATCTTTATTATGATGTGATTTTGGGTCTTCTGGATATATACCTAATAAAAGAATTATAGGATCCAATGGCAGATCTATTTTTAGATCTCTAAGTATTCTCCAAATATCTTCCCAAAAGGAATGTATTAGTTTGCATTCCCACCAACAATGTAGAAGTGTTCCCTTTTCTCCACATCCACGCCAACATCTCTGGTTTTGGGATTTTGTTATGTGGGCTAATCTTACTCGAGTTAAATGATATCTCAAAGTAGTTTTGATTTGCATTTCTCTGATCATTAAGGATGGTGAGCATTTTTTCATGTGTCTGTAGGCCATGCCCCTGTCTTCTTTAGAGAAGTTTCTCTTCAAGTCCTTTTCCCGCCCTGAGATGGGATCATTTGCCCTTTTGTTGCCAATATGCTTGAGTTCTCTGTGTATTCTGGTTATTAAACCTTTGTTGGAGGCATAACCTGCAAATATTTTCTCCCATTCTGAGGGCTGTCTGCCTGCTACA